>JARJDW010005898.1:0-21124 GCA_030264715.1 Adinopsis sp. GC000173 | reverse complement strand
GTGCGAAATGATGTACAGTAAGAGTGCAATAGATAGTACTAATTTTTGTTTAAAAAAATTGTATTAACTGATTTATTACACTTTTTTTATTTCTCAAACGGACAGAACTTTCCGGTAGACCTAATATATTTAACACTAATATATTAGTGTTTTGAATTAGTTAGAACACAAAATTCAGAATCCGTATACAAATCCGCATTAAAATTAATACGAGAGTGTCGCTTCTCTGTTAGATTTTCTCTGCTTATAGTTAGTTCATCACGAGTTAATTACAGCATTAACCTTTATCCATTTCTTATGCTTTTTAGTATCTAGATAAAATTCTTAAACATAAAATCGATATTTAAATGGATTTTTGATAATATAATTCGTCGATTATTCTGTAACTTTTGACATTTTTCATGAAAGCATGTTACATGTTCTCTGCTACAAGTTTTTAGTATTAATCATTTACTAAAAAGTATGGAAAAGTTATTAATAAAACCTCAACAAAATTAAAAAGATTCTTTAACAAATAATTGCAAGCGCCGGATTAAAAAATGAAGTCTATAATCAGTCTTAACTTAGGACCTCGTCCCGGCACTGGTGGGTAAACTAATATAAGAACAAAATTTTGATGTAATCAAAACAAAATTTTACCGACCAATAAATAAATAAATAAATAAATCATTAATGCACCTCATATGGTTTAGTTACTGATTATTTTTCCACAAAAATGATTAAAATATTTTGGAACCAATTTTTAGTACTGTGCGAGGCATTTCTGTGTATCGTGCTAAATGTTTATAAGTAATTACGTTTGATTCCTCTGCTGATAGCCGAAAATCCACAGGAAAGTAACATGAAATGACATCAAACATTTCCTCGGATAGATGTCCCAAATTCACGTTTTTTAAGAACGTTGGTAACCATTTTAGTAGATATAATAAATTGATTGGGTGTTTTTCGCCATCCATAGCAGTGATCACGCCATAAACAAAGTTAACTCCCATTGATTTTAATTCTGAAATGTGCAATAACAATTACCAATTTGAGTTTAAAATTGTAAAGGTTGTGTGCAATTATTGTTTATCAAAATCTTAAGGAATATACTAAAGTATGATAGCCTCAAAATAATTATATTGTTAAGACTATAGAACTAGAGACCTAGAACCGAAAGGCGAGTATCCAAAATGTTCGCGTATAACATTATTTCTGCCAAAAAAATTAATTGATTAATGCAAAGATGGAATACGCCAAACAGGTAGTGACTTTTGAAGAATACACCCCCAATAACTAATTTTGAAAAATCTAAGTGAGATTAGATAAAAATTGTTGTCGATTATTGATGTGAATGATAAAACTATATACCAAGTTGCAAAAAAGCGCTCCATCTATATATCTTATATAATAAAGGCAAAACACACTTTTTTAGAATCCGTCACGACGAAATGAGAACAGTGCAAGCAACGACAAAGATAATAATTCTTTATCTTCTATGTGTCTAATGAAATGGTCGGGTTAACAAATAAATCAACAAACCCACATCTCACATAATTAAGAATCGCTATTGAACCGACATTAACCCAGTATCTACGGAGTGCTTTTAAATTGATAATTATTGCGATTAATTAAGGAAGAGGAAAGATAGATGCGTTTTAATGGCCTTAATTAGAAATGTACAATTCTTCCGGATTTTGGCAATGCGCCATGTATATCTTTAATTTACCATTCGTATTCTTTTGCAGCATCATTGCAAATATCTTATAAACCATCATACGATCGTTTTGTTGCTGTTGTTGGCAGGGAATGTGCTGAAAGATGGCCCCCACTAGTTTAACCAGTGCATTATCCGGAAGATTTGCTTTGCCACTTATCGCTAGTATTCCAACCAGCACTGGTGGAATTACCTACGAAAATCTATATTTACAACACTGTCAGACAATTAATGAAGCTGTTATCAGTCACCTCATGATTATCTTTAATTCTATCGCGGTAAAAATCGCATATGAAACTTAGCTGCTCCTTGTTGAGGTAGTCAGTAGGCAAATTGGTTAGAATCTGTGATAGGATTGTGGTACCATAAGCACGTTTTGATGTAACTTTGTCCACTAAGTATTCGCCTAGACATTCCACGCATTGTACAATTGTTAATTCTCCTTTTTGTACAGCTAGAAGGTACAAACACTTTGAGGTTAGATTCACTCTTTTATCAATATAATACATACCGTTTGTT
Source organism: Adinopsis sp. GC000173 (assembly GCA_030264715.1). NCBI lineage: Eukaryota > Metazoa > Arthropoda > Insecta > Coleoptera > Staphylinidae > Adinopsis > Adinopsis sp. GC000173. The sequence continues at coordinate 18,909 of JARJDW010005898.1, read as the reverse complement.
ATTTGGACACATTGGGCTTTGAATGCGCTAGTATTCAATGGGATGGTTTGAAATTTGCTAAAATAAGTTTTAATATCTTGCATTTTCGTGAAGAAAAACGTTTGTAAACAAACCAACTCGTGGTCTCAACTTTGTACTTTAAGGTAGGCAACTTTATGTACAATTTTGCAATAATTATTATTCAAATGATTTATATATAATTTAAATATTTGTTATTTCATTGTTGTATCAAACAATAATTTAAAGTAATTGAAAATGCTAAAATTTGATTATTAATTAATGTAAAGCATGTTTATAAATTACTAAGGTTGGTAGAAAAAATGACATTTGACATATTCTCCATAGACGTTTAGCGTCGTTTGTAAAGTAACATGTACTTGTTTGATTACTAATTTTTAGATTAATAATGCCTTCGCTAGATGTGATTGTAACTGGCAGCGGCAATAATGAGAACGTGGACGATCCAGGACCGATTAATCCGGTGGTGGGCATCATCTATCCACCGCCCGAGGTGAGAAGTATCCTTTACGCACGAAACGATGCGAAAAATTGCCATTATATATTTCCTGACAATATAAAGATATCGTCGACAAGACCGCCAGCTTTGTAGCGCGCAATGGGCCCGAATTTGAGGCGCGCATCCGACAGAACGAGTTGGGTAATCCCAAGTTCAACTTTTTAAACAGCGGCGATCCATACCATGCATACTATCAACATAAAGTTGAGGAATTTCGCGAGGGCAAAGCAGCTGAGCCTTCAAATAGTATTACAGCGTCCATCTCCAAGTTGACAGTGAATACATCGGCGAAACAGCAGGAGATCTTGAAGAGTGTAGAACAGCCGTTCGTACCGAAAGATCCGCCAACTGAGTTCGAGTTTATCGCTGATCCTCCTTCGATTTCTGCGCTTGACTTGTAAGATATTACACCAACTGTAGTTATAATTATTATATTACTTTGTTCTCAGAGATATTGTTAAGTTAACAGCGCAGTTTGTAGCGCGTAATGGTCGTCAGTTTCTCACGCAACTGATGAATCGCGAGCAACGCAATTTCCAGTTTGATTTCCTGCGACCACAGCACTCACTTTTTCAGTACTTTACTAAGCTATTGGAGCAGTACACTAAGGTTCTGATTCCTCCAAAGAGCATGCAACAACGCTTGCGTGATGAAACAAAAACAGCGCGAACAGTACTCGACATGGTGAAATATCGAGCTGAATGGCAGCGATATCAAGAGGCACAAAAAGCACGTGAAGAAGAAATACTCGAGCGTGAACGCGTCGCCTACGCACAAATTGACTGGCACGATTTCGTTGTGGTGGAAACGGTGGATTATCAACCATTTGAAATCGGCAATTTTCCACCGCCGACTACTCCTGAAGAAGTTGGCGCACGTATTTTAATCCAAGAACGTTTGGAGGAGGGCGAGGACATTGAGATGCAACTTGAAAGTGACGACGAAGATCGTGGAGTGCGTAATAATTATAAATCATTGCTATATCAATTAAATTGTGTATTTTTAGGATGAATTAAGTCATATGGAGGATCGAACTCAGCGCAAGGACGACAATCGCTTACAAGACATGGATGAGGAAAGTAGTGGCGATGAAAATGACGAGAATCAACAGCAGCAGCCGCAGATACAACCACCACTACCGCCTGTACCAGACAAGGTGCTTGTAAAGAAATATGATCCTAAGCAAGGTAAGATAAATTATATTTACAGCTCTTAATCAAAGATTTGGAGGTTTTAATATTGCTTATCTAAAGCTGTATTCATTGGTCGCATAAAATATTTTATTTGAATGCATCAAGTTTTAAATAAAATGGAAATCTCTTACCTTATGACGATGGTTTCTAAAGGTTTTCCATTTTCGCTTTCCCTTTTTATAAAATAATCATTGCATTCGCCTCAACATGCATAATAATTTAATCTAAATTAATAAATAAGAGGTATCTTCTAAAGTAAAAAACTCACCACAATTCAGTTAAAGTTCAAACCAAATTTGAAAGTGTTCGATGAATAAAGTTAGACAAAAAATTGAATTTGCTCTGCTTTTGGTTGATTTCTATGGCGTTTCTAAAAACTGTCCAGTTTATATGATATTTTCTTTACAAAACATTTGCGATCGAGAAAGTGATAAGCGTTCTTATCAAAATCAGTATAAATTAAATAAGGTTTCGACTTTTTTCGTCATTAAAAGTATTAAAAGGGAAAAGCACCAACATTAATGAAAAGACATACACACATATGGTACATACTTCTTAACAGCAGAAACAAAATTTAGTTTAGCAAGAGAAATCGCGAAATTGCGGGATAACAGTTGAGTTATAGTGCTTTCAGTTGCTGCTCCGGCATAGTGCAATTGCTCGGTCGAGAGTGTGCTAAGAGCAGTATCATATACTAACAGATTGGAGTTGTAGGACGCTACGTAGCTGGATACTTTTGAATTGAATATCATATGGATAGCGGAGTATATGCCTACAAAGTATACTAACTACGGTCGGAAAAGAGTGCTTCAAACATGCACCATGAGGGAGCATACTACTCTCGTGAATCTACTGCTACCCAAGTAGAGTAACCTACACCCGTAACCTAAAAACGCCACTTTGCCAAGGGACACAGTCGGAATGCACCGAAGCAACAACTTGAAAACGCTATTAATTTAAATTGGAGCAAAACGACGCTTGCCTTGAAGCCAATTTCATTTTTCTTATAGAACTCGAATTTTTGAGTAAGGATAATAATTTTTCGGATTCTCGATGCAAGCGTAGAGAGTCATCCCTATTCGAACAGTCGGGTCTGTCGAGTCACAAATGTTTAGTACCTAATACGAAGCATTAGGAATATATATTCTCCGTATTTTGAATTAAAATAGCTAAATATTACCTTTTTAATCATGCATGTTTACAATTAGTAACACGGTGGCTTCGAACGTCACACGCAGTAAAACTTGAAACTTTTAATCAAAAGCAAAACCAGGTTTCGAGTCAATTTTTATCAAAATTCCGTTTGTATATAGCACTGGAACGACTTATAAAATTTTTCACATAAGATTGACAAGAGTTAATCAATTGCCTAATTAGTTACTTTTTAATTATCTAACCAATTATTAATCTATTAAAACAAATTTCCAAGTACGTTTTGGTAAAGTTTTAATGTGGTCAATTAAAATGAAACATTTTTAATCAATTACGTATTTACATATTCACATTTAAATATAATTTAAGCATGATGACAAGATAATCAAATGATGAATCAATTCTAATTTCAGCTGTGAAAGTATCGCGTCCGACCGTTGGTGACGATTATCTGATTTCGCCCATCAATGGTGAGAAAATTCCTGCCAGCAAGGTGCAGGAGCATATGCGTATTGGTCTGCTGGATCCCCGTTGGGTGGAACAACGTGACAAGCACATCAACGATAAGATCAATCAGGATACGGTGTACGCTGCCGGTTCGGCAATTGATGCTTCATTAAAGTTGCTAGCTGAACGTCGTACTGATATCTTCGGTGTCGGCGATGAGGAAACGGCGATCGGTAAGAAGATCGGTGAGGAAGAGACACGCAAGGATGAGAAGGTTACGTGGGATGGTCATACATCTAGTGTGGAGGCAGCAACGCGCGCAGCTCGTGCTAACATCACACTCGAGGATCAGATTCATCAAATACACAAAGTTAAAGGTTGCTATTTATTTTAAAATCATGTGGAATAATGATAATAATCCATTAATTATTAATGCAGGATTGTTGCCTGACGAAGAAAAGGAGAAAATTGGGCCAAAGAAGAGTGGTAAGGTTTCAACCAACGCTGTCATTTCGGCGAAACCACAAGCGAATCCAAATCCAGTGGTATGTAAATTTAAATTTCAAACATTGATTTTACAATAACCTATTTAAATTGTTAAATATTTTAAATGTGATTTTATTTACTGTGGCAAACAATAATTTCCAAGTTCCAAAACTAGCGATTTGCGCAGCCGGTGAAAAGGAGTTTTACGGATTATTTTTAGCGATCCCAGCTCGCAGGCTAAAGACTATAATAAAATCACTCATTATTTACTCTATAAATTTATTATAAAACATCTTTATCTTTATTTGAAAATGTAGAAAATTTATGACACACTAATGCCTTTTGCCATTTAAAGACTAATAATTAAGTATTAAGTTCGAAAAACATTTTAGCTTTTATCAACTTGGTAAATTTCCTGCTATTACCGAAAATTGGAATCTACTGTTTTAGATATTACAACTGTATAAAATTCTTTTAGTGATGTAAATACTTATGTTTTTCAGCCGGTGAAACCACCCCAAGCAGCAGTTACTCAACCACCACCATTGGCAATTCCTGTACAACCTCAAGCTACGATTTTAGCAACTCAACCGAGTATTATGATGATGCCGGCACCACCGATGGCTGCAATGCGTCCACCACCATTAATGAGTAAGTGTTTGTTTATGAATATTAGATAAACGACAAGGAACGGCGAAAAATAATATTTTATTAATATCAATGTTGTCCAAAATTTTATTTTTTTTGTAATTCAATTTGAATATTTGAAAATAATTTTAATATTAATATTCTAGTGGCTGCACCACCACCAATGACCGGCTTCGTAACTCCAATGCCGCCGCAAATGCCACCGATGAACATTGGATTAAAGCATCCAGCGGATGCGCAGGCCGAAGACGAGCCATCAAATAAGAAGCTGCGCAATGAAGATTCGCTCATTCCCGAAGCAGTATTCTTATCGCGCAATCCTGTAATAATCAACCCAACGACAATATTAGTAACATTACATTAATTCTTTACTTAATTGCAGAGTCCTGTTTCGATAAAGGTAAACATTCCTATGATGCCTGAGAAAACCGAATGGAAAATGGCTGGACAAACAATGTCGCTTACTATGCCATTGAATGAATCGATATCAGCGTTGAAAGCAAAGATTCAGGAAGATACAAATATGCCACCAGCCAAACAAAAGCTATTTTACGATGTAAGTTTTTTGTATTATAAACTACCAATTATTGACGTTAATTTAATACTAAAATTTTTGCAGGGCATGTTCTTCAAGGATCAAAATACCCTCGCGTATTATAACCTGATACCAGGTGCTGTCATTCAACTGCAAATCAAGGAGCGTGGTGGCCGGAAAAAATAATTTAATTGTATTGTATTATTAAGTAATTAATTTAATAAATATAATCAATCTGTTTATCCCAGCGGATGAATTTATAAGTTTATACTTTGGTGTTTCGCCACTAGGTTAATTTGTTTAAAGTGAAATCGGGTTAGGCAACTTCTTTAACATTCCATGTAATTATTAATAATTATCAATTTTGCTCGTGTTTTTTACTTAATTGCATCAAAATCGGCTGACAGTTAGTGCGTTTTGTACTTATCAGGTGATGTGATCACGTTACGAAAAGTTCTTATCGTCGTATGTTTTAAGCTTTTTATAGGTTATTTATCAAATTTTTGTATGATTAGTATTGACCTCTACCATTGCAAATCATGCTGTTGAAAAGCCGTGCCTTGTGGTGCTTAGCAAATAGCCGAAAAGCCAGGTAAATTAGTCTAAGAATTAATTAAGCAACATGAAATAAATGCACTTGTAGCACTTGGTGGAATAAAGTCGAACAGGCGCCACCAGATGCAATCCTCGGTATTAACATCGCCTTTAGAGCCGACAAAGACGCGCAGAAGGTGAATGTCGGTGTTGGTGCTTATCGTACCGATGAAGGTAAACCGTGGGTACTACCTGTGGTTCGAGAAGCCGAGAAAGTCGTGAATGAGAAGAAGTTCGATAAGGAATACCTGCCGATCGGTGGACTTCCAGAATTTTGCAATGAGGCAATCAAATTAGCGCTTGGTGATAATTCGGAGCATTTGAAAAATGGCTTGAACGCCACGTTGCAATCAATTTCGGGTACCGGTGCATTAAGACTGGGTGCGGCTTTTATAGAGTCATTCAATCCATCGAAAGTAATCCATATGCCTACTCCAACCTGGGGTAATCACAATCAGGTCTTCCGGCATGCCAAGCTGGATGTGAAAAGCTATCGATACTACTCGGCGAATGATAATAATTTAGATTTTTGCGGGATGTGCGATGATATTAAAGTAACTATCTTAATTAATTAATTGACCAATTTATCTAATTGCTTTCAATTGGTAGCAAATACCAAAAGGCGGAGTGGTTCTACTGCATGCTTGCGCTCACAATCCAACCGGCATAGATCCGTCACCAGAACAATGGGCTGAATTATCAAAGCTGATGAAAGACCAAGAACTATTTCCGTTCTTCGACATGGCGTATCAGGGTTTTGCTAGCGGCGACTTTGACTGCGATGCTTCAGCGGTTCGCACCTTCCTTGCTGACGGACACGAAATTGCGCTATGCCAGAGTTTCGCTAAGAATATGGGATTGTACGGCGAGAGAGTTGGTACCTTCTCGCTCATCAATAACGATAAAGAAACCACAGCGAAATGCATGTCACAACTGCTGATATTAGTGCGTGGCATGTACTCAAATCCACCAATGAATGGTGCTAGAATCGCCAATGAAATTCTTCAAGATCCCAAATTGAAAAAGCAATGGTGATAATATACTAACAGTACCCCATTTAATTAAATACTAATTGAGTTATTAATAAACAGGTTTGAAGAAGTTAAAACAATGGCTAACCGTATTATCTCCATGCGAGAACAACTACGCGATGGCTTAAAGAAGGAAGGTTCCAGTTGCAATTGGGACCACATCACCAATCAAATTGGAATGTTCTGCTACACGGGCTTGAACAAAGAGCAGGTTAGTTTTAACACATTACACCCGCTTGTCATAAATTTAATTATGTAATTAAAAACATAGTAAACAACAATAGATAAGTTTATAACATTTTATTGAGTTGATATATTTTAATGGTTCGGTTATCATCAAAACTAAAGTAAACAAAAATTTGCACTAAATATAATTCGCGTTAAAATATTAAATATTTTTCCGTATGTTTGCTAATCATACGTAATTTTCACATTTCTTTGTAGTGGCATTTGCGCGTGCTTATATTATATTTTTTTGTACCTTAGTTTTGAATATCACCTAACTGTCGAAATCTATCAATTTGAATAAGAATGTTGCGAACCTCCAAAGTGTTATTTATTATACAGGGGAACAAAACATTATTTGTATGCGGCATCAGGTTTTTAGATGAATTTAAATGAATTGTGGTTGTAAACATAATTTATTTTGTCAAAACACTAAACAAGTGTCATGACTGCAAAGTTCTTCGACAGAATGGCAATGAATTAAATGTTTTATGTTCTATACCCTCGGGCCAAAATTTTTAATCATTTTGGACAAAACTCGTTAGATCCCAATTAAATTCCATTACATGTTTTTGAAAAACGTTAGCAGAATCAATATTTTAATAATTTAACCTTTCACGTTAAAATTATCCTTTATTATTGATTCTTTATGCAGTTAATTAGGATTCCAAATATATGTATTATATAACATGTTTGATAGTGTTGCGTGTTAGATTTAAGTTCGGAATCGCTGCCTTGTACCGAACTCGCAAAATAAGAAATATTGACTATCGCCCCTTCCCCCCGAGGAGGTTATTAATATTAATATAACATAAGAATTCCTTGCATTATATTTATTTTCTCCACCGAAATGAAACTTTTAATTATTTCTTAAGACTACCTATGTGCCAAGTGTCCAAAAAGCCGTAGTTTTATTTTCTTTGATGTACTAGTTATTACAAAAAACTAATGTCAATTCAGTTATTAATTTCGATACAATTTTATCGACACCAAAACTTGATTGCTTGATTGACTACATAATTCAAGATTGTTTACCCTGTCAATATACCATTATTAATAACATATCATAAATTCATGAATTTAATCATAATTTTGTTTATTTTTCAAACAGGTGGAACGTTTAACCAACGAGTTTCATATTTATTTAACGAAGGATGGGCGCATTTCCATGGCGGGCGTCACCAGCAAAAACGTGGGACATTTGGCGAAAGCCATTCACGCAGTGACAAAGTGATTAGCTTAGCGCGCTATGTGAATATATCTAAAAATATTTTTGTAATGTTATGTTTTAAAAATAAATGAGAATATTTGCATTTGATAATAAAGTTGTAATAAAGTAAGTATATATATAAAATATAAAAGTTTGTTTGATGGAATCTCAGAGGATTATTTGCCTTTGCTTTTTATTTATCCGTATACGTGTTTGTGTATGTGCGTGGAGATTTGTAAACTTAGAACGCTTTCATCCAAACGTTTATAAAAGAAACCTATCATAACTTTGATCTTGCACATCTTATCAGTGGACATCAAAACGTTGCCATCGATTCGTTCACGTTGATTGTCTAACTCTAATTGATCGCGAAATTAATCATCGCCGAAGCGCGCGCGGCGTTGACGTCTCGCAAAGTTCAATAATTTCACGCCATGCCACCTTCAATCATCTCGTAAATAATCAAACAGGCTGATAATGCAAAATGTTTGCGACTTCTGTGCATACAAATCGCGCGCATTTTATTTACATGAAAACAAATCCCTTAAGAGTATTGGCCGGAGTATAAATACTAGGCAAAACTGTGCGAAAGTGCACAGTTGTACAACAGCAGCACGACCATGGTCCACTTCCTAAGCAAGCGGTAACTATAACATAGATATATAAATAGGTGTTTTACCTCTGGTATTATTGCATTATAGCGGTCTTCAAGTCGGAGTCATCTGCCTGTTGATGGTGTACATCATGGCGATGCGTCCAGCGCACGGGCAGGTAACGTTCTCGCGCGACTGGAACGCCGGTAAGCGCGTCGCAGCTTCCACCACGAACAATGTAGAACAGAACGATCTATACAAATCGATCATGACGATCTGCCACATACTCATAGTAAGTTTAATTCACACGTTATGAAATACTAACTGGAAATGATTGATATTATTTATTATTTCTGTATTTCAACCTTACGTTTAAAAAATTCTAAATAACTAAACTACAAAATTTAAGAAATAACAATACAGGAATAAATTGTTAAGAATTTAGAGTATATTAAATTATAGAATTCTATTTAATTTCAAATGATTCTAGGAAATTTATTTTTAATTAGTTTTGTTGTGACATAATGTTATAAAGAATTCTTTGAGCTTTTATTATTCAACTTCGTTTTATAATTAAAACATCTACCTTTGTTTGTAACTATAACCTTAATAATCTGAAAAACATCAAACAATTTTTTAAATGTTGTGTTTGTTTTATGGGAAGCAGGCAGTAAATAAAGACATCCAATTAACTTTTTTTAAACCGACGTTTTGGTTATTTATTTCAAATTAATTCTAGACAACTTCAGGGTTATCTAAGGAAACGTTACAATTCAATATAAGACAAGTCAAAATTATACAATTAAAAGAAACAATCATAAAATCATCATTAAACTTGTTTTATATGATTGTTGTAATTGTATAATTTTGACCTGTGTTATATTGAAGTTTAACTGTATTTCAAATAACTTGTCGAAATGTCGGTTTAAACAAAATTTGATTGGATGTCTTTACCTGCTGCCTACCTCCTATGAAATACAAACAAAGCCTTTAAGAAACTGGTGTTCAAAAAATACTTGATTGAGATTTTTAGCGAATATTACTCAAACAATTTTGTTGTTATTTTATACACAATCATAAATTGTAATGAATACAATCAAAATTGTAAGAATCGGAGAAATATGTATTGTGTAACAATACATGAATTATTATAATATCTTGTGCCATAATTTTAGAGCTGACTTTTACAACGATACAAGTAACAAAAATGGCACCAGTCAATAAAAAAGTAAATGAGTCAATTTACTAGTTTGTTGCGCTATAATTTCATTTTTCTCAATTTCCAGTCAGCTCCAAAATATTACTACATGTTGACCATTAGCTATACTAAAATTATTATAATTTAGACACGTATGTGTGAACATTGTAGGGTGGACACAGTCATTAAATTAAAACAGACAAACTGTTTTTACACATAATAGGTCTACATCTTATCTTTTCCATTTATATTTCGGAATGCGCCAATATAATTTCAGAAAGCATCAAATGTATTTTAGAATAATCAAATAAATATCAAATTTTATGCCTACTGAAATTCATACTTCTTATCTGAAATACATTTGATACTTTCTGAATTTAATATGAATATTCTGAAATAGAATTAATACGTTCTGAAATACAGCTGGAAAAGATGTAGAATCCAAAAAATTATTATAAATCAATCCATCCTGAAACGCAAATAAATGGGATACTGCCGCGTATTAAATTATTATCGAATATATTATAAAGTAATTGCAATATTTAATTTTGGAGGTAGTTGCAGACTCTTAGAATAATAAGCACAATATTAGGTTAATATGCAGCATTCAATTTATTACATTCCAAAATAGGTTATTTTATGGTTGTTCTTAAATTTCTAACCCTACTGTAGTGGAATCTCGAGATACGACCAGAGTTTTTTTGAGATATGGGCTGGGGCTCGGACTAATATTCCGTTTGAGAACCGAGTTGAATTCAAAGATACAAGCTATAGTTCAAGAAATTCCCACGTCGGGCAATAAAATCGTTGCATTGATTAAGTTACGAGACAGCTCGTATCTCAAGGAACCACTGTTAAAGTGTTTGAACTGTAATAACGTCCTATAATCCACAGATTTTTTTCTGTTTCTTAAAATTTTTATTGTATTCATATTCCCATTCATAATTATATCAAAAATAACAATGAAATTACTCAATGTGTTTCCAGATCTTTGAAAGATACTTTGAAATTCGTAAGTGAAACGACGATGTTTTAACTACAAGCCGAGGTTGTTTGACTACATCTTTGTATAAGCAAGGTGCAAAAATATTTTGTTTGAGTTAGTTATTTTTGCTCGACTGATGAATGGGGCAAGTTTGGGAGTTTCAGTTTGCAGAAAATTAATTAAAGAAATCTCGTATTGTCATATTAACTTTACCTTATAAAAATATAATTCGTCACTTTATTAAAAGTTGTAACCTTATAACTAAAATACGTAAAATATTTAAGAAATTCGCAAGAAAGCAAAAAATGCCAATACAAGATAATAAACGTAATGTTATAACTACTTATAGACTACATTTTCATTTAAATATTCTAAACACGTTTCTTATAAAATATCACAGTTGCACAGTTTTATCGTTGCAATATCTTTATACATAACTTTTATTTCATATATTTTAAAAACAACAAGGAAAGATAAAAATTCTTCGGAGGTAACAGGTTATTAAAATTAGAATATTAGGATATTTCCAACAGGAATAGTTTGAATAGATCAGGCAAATAGCAAATTAAAACTTTGCGCTCATGATTGCTTTCAGTTCATAGCTCGAATTGTTGAAAACATTATAGTACGGTTTTGTGTCAGTATCTTCGAGCATTTATTTGCTTACTTTCAATTGTTCATTACAGCGAGTTTTTTTCGAATAGTACTTTCATTTTAGTTCAGTTCAGTTCTGTAATTTATTTTAGTCTAACTTTTTTAAATGATAAAATATAATTCTATTTGATATAGTTTAGTACGTACAATAAATTATAAAATATCAATAACAAGATAATCTGCACGGTGAAATAAGAACTTGCAAATATTTTAAAACATAAAAATAATCCAATATAATGAAAGGTGTAATTGAAAAGAAAGAAATGAACTTTAACATTTTCTACAAACGCATCTGGGAGCTTAACAATAAAACCTTTGAAAATCCACAGCCCATAATAATATCATAAAACTTAAAATTCTAAGTAATTCTATGAGAAATATAAACGGTCGAAACCAACAGTTAAACGGCCAACATATGCATATGCTATATCTCATGTAAGCCATCAAAGATGAACCAAGTTGATTATTCTAAAAAGTAAATGTAAAACTTTTCGATTATGAAACTATATATGTACAAACTTTTTGAAGAATAAGTGCTGTTAAAATCAATGGCCGAGGCTGAAACTCGCACTACTAAAGACTAGAAATAAAAGCTGTATTAATTTTCGATCTCTTAATTGTTATTCCTGTTGAAAATTTTATAAATATATCAAGTTGAAATACTAATATGTAATAATAAATAATTTCAATTGAAGATTTCATCTGCAATTTAGTTCATAAAAACAACATAATTAAGATGTAGCAAACATTTTAATAATAATTAATTGATTTTATGATTTGCAGAATCAAATACGCCAACTAGCAAATTACGATGAGCTGGGGCAGAGTCCAGCATTCGCCGGATGATATGCTTTACTAGCAACATGTGTATGTGTAAAAAAATATAAATAAATCAACTTAATCATATTAATGTAATGTAAGTCAAAAATATAAAATATTATTCTATCCACCACTGTATACTCCCTCAATTAATAAAATCTCTAAATGAGGAATATACTATGCGAAACAAAACATTCATTTAAACTTCTATTTTTACAAAATCAACAACTCTGCTTAAATAAAAAAATATGAATTTATCTATTTTAATAACATTTAAAATAAAATTAGCGTGCGATCTAATTTAACCACACGTCTTGTCCTACATCATAAGCTCTAACGAGTTCGGGTAAATGCCTAATAAGAATTGGACTTTCTACAACCATCAGTGCCGCATTAAGTGCATGCAAAGGTAAACACTCCACGCCGCTACAATCCTCCTCAATCAACTGTAGACTAATCAAACGGGCGATGAGTCGATCGCACTTGCCATCTTGCACGAACATCTTCGGCACCATTTTAAATACTAAACGACGCCTAAAAAGCGCCATGTCCATGTAGTTGCAAAAGACACGTTTTAACTCATCAACAATAAAGTGCGGCTTCTCGTCGTAGATAAATAAATGCAAGCTATATTGTGCATCAATCACTGCAATACATTAACAATAGTTAACATTCGAGTAATTAAATAAATGAATTATAGAATATTCACCAACTCTAATCACTTTATCGGCGCGATCTTCCATCTCTTGCACGTTGCATGTGTTCGCAAATGTTTGTGCCCAGTCCAGGGATTGTACTGGCGGTGGTGGTGGTGGCGCCAATAGCGGTGGTGGTTGTCGTGCCAAAAGCGGTAGTAATTGTCGCGCCGACAGCGGTGATGGTGGTGGCGCCGAGAGGGGTGGTAGTAGTGAGGCCGAAAGCGGTGGTGGTGGTACTGGCGCCGAAAGCGGTGATGGTAATGGCGCTGCCTGCTGTGGTGATGGTGGTGCCGACATTGGCGTCGGTTGCACTTGTTGTTGTGGTTGAGGTTGTGGCTTGCGTATCCGCTGTCGAAATAGGTCTTTGAACACCTGATGCCATTTGAAGCCCACCAGCAACATTTCGCGTATATGCCCAATCGGCATTATATTTCCTTTTTCAAAGTCTTCGAAATGCGGATACAAATGGATGTTGGGATGGATTGGCTCGCTGTCCGCATACGAAAACTCCTCCTGCATCTGTTATCGCATTGATTAACATTAACTAAGCAAGACCTTATGATAGGAAATTAATTAGTTCAATAATTGATATAGGCACAGCAAATAATCATTCGACAGATGTATAATCATCTTCAATATGTAATAATTCTCAATTAGTTTCTATTAGTTTCTTTTGAATTTATAGTTGCTTTTTTAAAGCTAATACACACCTGGAGATAAAGTTACCTAATAAACTACAAAGCAACGCCTCAGAACAATCATATCCAAAAAATTGTCTTGATCAGTGATTCCCAATCTTTCTGAATTTGCGTACCCCTAATTAGATCATTGATTTAAAGTGTACCCCTAATATTTTAGAGATAGTACTGCTGCAATGTAAATGAACTTAAAAAAACAGACAGAAAAATAATACAATTTGTCGATTTATACATGAAACGTATTTTGAAAATGTATCTCTGGCTTTAAGGATTTCGCTAGATTACCTTCTAGCTCGTTATCACTATTCCGTCAAGCAGCAAAACCTCTTGGAGTGCCTGGATACCATAAATTAATTTCGATAATTTTGCAGTAAGTGTTTTTACATCCTCTATATTATGTATGAATCGTCAAAAAAGTGAACTTTGACAAGGTTGCTGAAACAGACCATGCCCAAGAATACGCATACCATTGGTTAGGAACCGCTGCCCTAGATTATTAGAAATGTCGATTTCCGAAAAATTTAAATCTTAAATTAGCATGCGCTTTAAACATCGAGTTTTAAAATATGTAATTGAATTTTAGGACAACACTGAAATTGTATTTTTCACAAAATACAGTATATAGTCTCGCGTTTTACAAGAAAAAGCATTTATTTCCTGACAAAAATTAAACGTGAAATGTAGCAACTTAATATTTTGTTAGTTAAAATTGTTTCAATAGTATTTAAATACCTCATTATTGTAGACGGCGTGTTTTGCCTCGACCAGCTTCCGATTGATCGACTTTGATTCCTCATCGAAGAGTACGCATTCATAGATCTCATCATCGGTTAGCAACAGACTCGCGCGCAGTTTTCTATTCCAAATCATCGACATGAAGTTATCAAACGCGTTAAACGTCCACATCGAACGCGCGCGACGTGGTTTCACATTCCCCAAACGACCACGCATTATTTGCGCCGGTAACGTACTGAACTTATTATGCAGATAGCACAATGAGCGTTTTTCCACAGCTTCTACCGTGCCGTAATCTATGCAATACACCTAAAAACGAATAAAGAAACTTAATTAAAAATAAAGCTTGTACTTAAACTAAATATTAGCCATCGTAACCGTTAATAGAAATTTTTGTATTACGAGCGAAAAGTGATATATTAAAGCTAGTGAGTGTCGCGCGCCCTAAATTAAAATTAATGTCACCTTTTGCACAAATATTCTTAACTATTATTCCAGTCAGTGGCAACCCTAGGCCATTGCGAGACCCTTTGTTCAAAAGCAAATTTAGCCTAAAAGTATCCAAGGCGTCATTAGTTTATGGACCCTTATATCTTAAGAAATTTAAAAAAACTAAATTAACAAGGAACAGTACCACAGAAAACTGAACTATGACTTACTTTTCGACCATTCTGTCTTCATAAATTGTTAGAAACGATAGAAAATTTATAATCTTTGATGAATACTGGGCCAAAGGAAGCAAATTCATGCATCATTTGCTGTATTTTCCTTCGTTTTTCATTTATGGATCACTATTTTTTATAATAATTGCGTGAAAATTGGCCAAAATATCGAAGGATAGAAACTAATGATGTAAAGTATGCCATGTAATGTTTCTGAAAACTTTATATTTACTTACAGTATAAATTTGTCACTTAATAACGCATTCATTCGAAGGCCAATAGCTAAGTTACATGTTAAGTGGAGTTCTTACGCGAGGCCCCGGGTGATTGCACTGCTCACCACTGTCTACTTTAATACATCTTAAATTTTTAAACACCATATTCATCAATCTCATTGTAAAAATAAATCGATCTCATTAAATATAATTTTCTTCTTCATCCCAGAAAGGTTTTACCCATTTTTCCCAAACATATCATTATAGTGAATAACTAACTTACAATAACAGAATTCGTCTCTTCAGGGCACATTTTGATGATCCTCACACGGTGGTATTCGCCACAAACAAGCGCGCTGCAATATAAGCCTACATTCACGTGGCAATCTCGCATTTTATATCCTTCTGCTTTCTCGCCGTAAAAACACCTGTGAATAGTAATGAAAAGCAATGTATGCACTTAAAGGTGATTTAATTCATCCAACAAACAACTTACTGCATATTGTCCATTAATTTATTTAAATCTGCGCGTTGTTCTCCTAAATAGAACCAAAACTTGCTTGGATCATAAACCTGTCCAATGTAAATGTCTAAACAGCCACTAGCTTCGTTAATAGGTGCAACTTGTTTAAGAATTATCGCATGCTCATCTAGCGTATCGCGGGGAAAATTTCTAGGCATATTACGTAACATTTCCTACAATGCAATATTGATTCATCAGCGACATCTAATAAGATTTATTAATTAAAATTGTCGCAAAAATTAGAACTCGTTTTGAAAGGTTTAATTTTAACAAAAATTGCAAAAAGAGGTATATTTTTTGTTTTTGCTAAACGTATTTTCATTGAACATATTAAGTAAGAGAGTAGAAAATTACGTGAAACCGTTCAATTTTAGACAAAAACTATTGAATAAATAAAATGAAACCTAGCGCCCAGAAAGTTTCAAACCTAGAAATCACATTCTATAAGATGACAATTTCAAGCAAATCGTGCAGCGAAACGTCAACTTGATATTTAGTTTCTATTTTGATTTTGATGCTTCTATATTATAACAAGGATATAGAAAGCACATAGTACACTGCAGGAAATTTTTAAATAGTTAATGACACTGGTGAGAATTCTGTCTAGTTTAATGGTAAGATATTCAATTCATTAGCAAATACTTCAGCAAAAATTGCTCAAATAGCGTACTGAAACATATGAGTCTAAACCAAAACTTAACAAATAACAGTTCAGATAAAAATACAAATTAAATATATTTTTAGAGTCCGTAAAGAAATATTTTGAATAAATGCCCTTAAAATACACGCGCGAGCCAGCGATGCAAAAATTTACATACTCTAACTCCAAGAAAAAGCAAAGATGTTTTTAGTAAAAAATTTAAAATGTTTTGTTCTCTTATTTCCTACAAGATTGAAAGCATCAACTTGTTTTAGTAGATATGGGCTTTTGATACCTTTTTTCATCTCACATTGTTATATAAATATTGTATATTATCATCGTTACAAAAGATTTCAAACAAGTATCACATTATTCGCGTTTTTGCGAATTGATGGCAGTTCCCAAAACTACAGCCTTCTACGCTAACAAACGCCAATAATTTTTTAAACGGACCATTATTTATCTTTATTATTTTAAAAATAACATTTTTGGTATTTTGAATAAGTAACAATAAGAATATGTACATTTTTGCATCGATGCGCAGGAAGAACATAACAGAAACACTTAATCCCTGTTGTGTATTTTACTGCCGTTTATTGATGATTGAGGAACTAATTTGCCTTTAAATTGTAAAATTTAATTCAATATTTTAATTACGACAACTGAAAGTTTAAAAATTTTATTACGTCGTTAGAGGGAACCATGTCGTTTTATTGATAAAGGAATAAATCACAAGTTGTTGCATTCACTATACCTATAATTAAAATTACAACTAAATCAAACTTTATTAGATGCGATTCGACTTTTATTACGTGGCTACCAGAACGAAATTAGTTAAAAAAATTGGTTGCTTTCACTTGATCAACCATTATTTCGGAACAAAGTGAGCACTTGATCCGTTAAAAAAATTGTCTAAGTTAGTTCACGGGATTAGAAAAAAATTTCTACCAATTATTTTGTACATATGCTTATAAGTTACTCAAGAAATTTACTTCTGATGATGATATTTTAGAAGTCGAAACAAGTTAGTAAATAGTTTACTATAACTACAATTTTAGTTATTTATATGGCGAATTCTTACCAGATGTTTATTTATCCCTTTATCAAATGAGAATTTACTCTTTCAACAGAGGGCAACCACCGGGCCCGCTGTTTTGCATTTATCCTACTTATTATATTTACATTTTTCAATCAATGTTTTTCATTAAAATTGCTCAAATGTATCCATTTTCCCAAATTTCAAAGGATATTGAGAAAATGTATCATAAAAACCAAAATTAAATGAAAAAATGAAAAATTTTACAAAAATGTGGAAATTTGGTATTTTTTCAACAAAGTGTTTAGCAGTATAAGAGGTGGATTTGGCCCCAGCAACCAATTTCTTTGAAAATTCATAAAAATGTTCCTTAATATTGTGTAATCAATTTTGGAGATTTTCAGCTCCATATCACTTCGCNCTTCGCATAAGGGTGGTAGGGGGGTGAATGTCAAAATCTATAAACCTTAATAACTCCAAAACGGTTTGAGATATTGAAATGCGGTTTGGAGCAAAATTATTAAAATATATTGTATAATGATTTAAAATTAATAAAAATAAGCATATTTCAATCAAGAATGTAATATTGATATACATATACACACAAAATTAAATATGAAAACAATTCAAGTGAATAAAAAAAAAATATTTTCAATATGTTTTACTTACATTGAACGCATAAGAGTAGTTCCGTTGTAATAAATACGCGTATCACTACATATCCTTCCAATACATTTCTTCTGCATCAAACCGCATTAGGTGCATCATCCATCCCATACCCATACTCGCTTGTGCACCCCTATCTTTCGAGGGGCCCTAGCAATCGTCTTGAAACTAACAGGGTAGTTTTTTATTGAAACGAAGTATATTAGGGCAATTTGGTAGGGTGGTCGCTCTCAGGATTCTTAAAAAATTTTAAAGTTAAAAATTTATTTTAAAAATTTTTAACACTTTTACTTGAGTTAGAATCATGAAGTTCGGATATGTTATAGAGGGGAATACCCTAATAATTTTGCTCCAAACCTGACATCAATATCTCAAACCGTTTTGGAGTTATTAAGGTTTATAGATTTTAAGATTCACCCCCCTACCACCCTTATGCGAAGTGATATGGAGCTGAAAATCTCCAAAATTGATTACACAATATTAAGAAACATTTTTATGAATATTCAAAGAAAATCGCCGCTGGGGCCAAATTCACCTCTTATACCGCTAAACCCTTCGGAAAAAAAATTATTTAAATAATGCATTTACTTGGCTCATCAATAAATAATTCTGTACATTTTTACAACTGCGACTTATAAAACTAGAGTCATAAATTATTGCTACTATGCCTTCCTACAAAATATGCTAGAACCGATAAGGGTCAGGTTCGCCTGGAGCTGCTCGGATTTATTTGACAGCACGTGTACATA
>JARJDW010005891.1:0-21722 GCA_030264715.1 Adinopsis sp. GC000173 | reverse complement strand
CCTTGTAATAGTCTAAAAATCTCCTTTTTTACGCTATGAATACAAACATCTCAGTTTATCGTGTAACAAAAATTAGAAGATTAATTAATAATCCACAATAATATAAACATTTAACTTCGGCATGAGCAAAAATTAAAATCTATTGCCTAGAATTCTTTGCTATATTGCAAATTAAATAACTTATCTTTGTTGTAAGTGCTTTTAATTTGCCATTTTGTAATATATTATTGATTCATTTAAATAAATAATTGCTTGATTTTATATCAAAGTTGTAAAATGTGTGAATTTTTGTATTGTAGGCGCACGATAGTCCGGTGCGAACAATGGTGTGGTCCCACAATGACAGTTGGATGGTAACGGGCGACCATGCCGGCTACGTCAAGTACTGGCAGTCGAACATGAACAATGTGAAGATGTTCCAAGCGCACAAAGAAGCCCTACGAGGAATAAGGTATCTACAAATTGCCTACGTTTTTCTTCATCTTGTATATAGTTTATTAACAGTTTTAATAAATGGCACCTACCTATCCTTATTTATTAAAAGAAAAACAGAGTCGATCAATAATAATAGTTAATAATAATAAAGATGATGAGACGACGATTTGAATTTGAATAATAATAATAATAATAATTAAACGAATCTCTGTGATATTATTACATTACTGTGATGATTTTTGTACCGACTTTTGAAAACATTTATGCTGAAATGAAATGATGAAATAAATTTTGTTTTCAAAATGTAGATGTGGACACTCCTCCAGCCTTCTGTGCAGACCTGTTTGTTCGGTAAGAACAAATTCATAATACAAAATTAGTTTGCACGGTCTGCAAAGATGATTGGAAGGGTCTTTATTATTTCACCGCCGCTCGTATCCTCAAAAATAAATAATAAAAATAAATGCAAAGCAATAATAATCGTGAATTATGTCTTAGTCTATCTATAATAAATAAAAAGCATTGTTTATTCACCTAAATGCATCCCTATAGTGCCATTTTATTTAAATAAAGTTAAATATACAATAAATACAAATACCACAAAAATACTACTACTACGCAAACAAACCAATTGATTGTCTTTTAATTTGGGATGTACGTTGTTGTGTGTTGTTAATCTAGCTTCAGCCCGACGGATAGTAAGTTTGTCACCTGTTCGGACGACGGTACGCTGCGCATATGGGATTTCTTTCGCTACCAGGAGGAGCGCATCCTGCGAGGTAATAATTGAGACATCACGATAATAGGGTCATTTTCTCTCTTAACACCACGCATATGTTGTGGATGTGATTTTAGGACATGGTGCTGATGTCAAATGTGTACATTGGCACCCGCAAAAGGGGCTAATTATATCAGGGAGTAAAGACAACCAGCAACCGATTAAGTTGTGGGATCCAAAGACTGGCCAATCGTTAGCCACATTGTAAGCATAAGTTCTCTCTATCTATTTGCTAACTCCTTGTAAGTAACATGTAAAAAATACTTATCTGGAAAGACTATAAATTGGATGATTACATTTAATGCTACAACAAACAATTGTGTGTTTAATAGTTTCATTAAATGCAGGTAGCCAACATAATTGGCTTTTAATTTGTTTTATTTATTTTTTTATAGTTTTTAAACTTTATATGCTTTTCGGTTATTTAACAACATTACTTTGGTTTTGACTTCCTTGAAATGATTTTAGAGATTAATTATTTTTCGCAAATTTGGATGAATTCAATATAAACTAAGTGTGTAATTTTTTCTCACTTCTAGTTTGGTTTTCTTTTCTTGTGTATCTATTCTTTAATGTTTATCTTTCTGTATGAAACTTTTAATTTGTCAAACACTTAAAACACAACTTTGATATAGAATCAAATATTAACTACTATTAAAGTCAAGCTTATCTTATAAGAGTGGATATAAAACATTTAAACAGAAACATCATTAAAGAATCGAAATAGTGTAATAGTAATTGTTAAGAATGTAAGCTTCTAGGGCGATCTATCCAATATCTTACATTCTTAACAATTTTACACATTGGAAGGTTTTCGTACCAAAATCTAGATAAAACATTCACCAATTATTAACTAATACAGCAAAAAGTGTAACAATCCACGAATAAACTTTTTAATTAAATTTTAGATCAAAATCATTGTAAATTTTGATTTTATATTTTACTTGCAAGGTCCATAATGTGTGGCATTCAATAAACAATGTCTTTTCTCTTGTAGGCATGCACATAAGTCGACAGTAATGGACCTAAAATGGAATGACAATGGAAATTGGCTGATCACTGCATCGCGCGACCACCTACTGAAGCTCTTCGACCTGCGCAATCTCAGCCAGGAGGTGCAGACGTTTCGCGGGCATAAAAAAGAAGCGTCGAGTGTCGCATGGCATCCGCATCATGAAGGCCTATTTTGCAGCGGCGGCTCGGATGGATCGATCATGTTTTGGCATGTTGGGTAATAAAATGCATTATTTGTGATTTCGAAATTATTATTGTTTTTTGGGCTTTTAGTGCCGACAAGGAGGTGGGCGCTATTGAACAGGCGCACGATAGCATCGTGTGGACGCTGGCATGGCATCCGCTCGGACATATATTGTGTTCGGGCTCGAACGATCATACCAGTAAGTTTTGGACGCGAAATCGTCCTGGCGATCAGATGAGGGATAAATATAATTTGAATACATTACCACCCGGTGTTGCTGGTATTGATGATCTTGATATAGGTAAGGTTTATTTAGCTAATGAAAATCAAAGCGAAAACGTATTACAACGTTATAAAGCTTGTTCATATATAAATTTATCTATCCAACTGACAATAATATTTCCTCAGATAAATAAAAATATTTTACTATTTGTTGGAAAACTAATCTATAAAAATGATTTTAGAATATTCGGATTAATCCTCTTGCAATGGACAATTTTTAAAATACTTTTTTTTACAAAATCGCAGTTTTGACATTTAATTCTTGAGTTCTAACCTTAAACCAACTTCTCAATAAATTACTCAGCGTCAAATTATCCATAGCAATTCCATTTTGATATAAACAGGCATCTTGTAGTTTTCTTAATCAATCTTTCAATATTATCAAACTTATTTTTGGCAGATGTTTTGCTACTAATAGTGAATATGTAACTAATATTTTAAACAGTTCTTTTTGGCGTTTCAACCTCAAATATTTGCTTTGATAACCATAGTTTCAATGTATGTTGAAAACAAAAGAATCATTTAAAAATACTTGAACTAGAAATGATGCATTTCAAACTTTGGTGCTAAACATTGGTGCCATTATAATGCGATTAATAGGAAGTATCCTGGTGATGCTTGTTTCCACATTAAAGTTGAATACATGATAAAAATATTTAAAGTCGAAATTAGCACGACTTTCTTAACTACTCTGAGACAATAAAATATTTTTAATTGAATTCTATTTATTAGATGAACCTGCCGTCATTCCCGGAATGGGTCCCGAGGACAAGGTCGAACCTCTCATCTCGACCGACGGCAACACCGAAATACCCGGTCTCGATTTGGATGCGGCGACGAATGCCAGTGAGGAGAAGGCGAAAGCGAAGAAGGTGCCGTATAGCAAACCAATTCCACGTAACTTCCAAGCATCGTGGAATGAAACTGATGAAGAATCGGCGCTTAACGAAGTCATTACACAGATCGTTGAAAATACGCCTGGCGTTGTACCATTGCAGAAAATTACACCGAACGCGATTATTGTGTATGGAAAGTTGATTCCCGTGGAAGGTGAGTTCTAATATATTGTAATGGTGTGGTAAATGAAATTCTGCTTGTTTAGCTGGATCGAAATTGGAAGCAGCGATTGCTGAAGGTCCCGAAGCCCTTCAAAAATTCATTGATTCCGGTCAAATCGAAGAGTTGCATGATGTGATGCCACACGATGAGGAGCACGACTATCTAAACGCTGCCTACATGGACGATGACGACGATGATGATTCGCCGCAGCAGCAGAACAATAAGAGCTCGTCGAATCAGAGCGATGGTCCCATTTGGGAGCCACCGCTACCGGAAAATCAGCTGGACAAAGACATGCGCTCGCATAACTATTATGGCCGCGACGATATGGGTCACATCGACATCGATATGAGAAACCATCCGCAAGACATGGACTTTCGCAGTCCGCCGATGTTCAATCCACCTGATGACTATCGTATGCGCTACGAAGAGGAGCCGGAGGATTATGACGACTACGATCGCTACCAGCAGCGCAACGGCGGCAACTACAATCAGTACAGTCGGAACGGCGGTCCGATGAACAACTACAACTATCGCGGCAGTGGCAGTAACAGTGGCGGTGGCGGTGGCGGCAATTACAACAATCGCAATGATTATCGGCAGGACAATCCGCGCATGTCGAACCAGATGAACGACTATCGGGGCGGTGGCGGCGGCGGTGGTCGCGGGTCGCGAATGCAGCCGATGCGCATGCAGCGGAGTAGTGGTGGTTCGCGCGTGGGACGAACGTTGCCCCATCGCATTCGCGGCGGCCCTAATTCCGGCGGCGGACCGAGGAACTCTAATAACAATCGCGGTCAGACGCGTCGATTTCTCTAATCATAATTATGAAAATACGAACTGATTAAAACAATTCCGTTATTAATACTTTTTATTCGTGAATACTTATTATTATTGGATGCACATCCAAAGAAATGAATGCAAAGAGATATTTTATTTTATTTCATAGTTTCATTTACCAATTAAAAATTTATAAATCAAGTCATGGGGGTGACACTATGTGAATAATAATTATAAAATATGGATGATACTTATTTTCTTTTTCAGCAAAAATACCAACAACAACAAACATGTGCGTAAAGTCATTACTTAGATAAAAAGTCTTGCATCTCTATTGATATTGTTTTAATGACGAGCATAGAAAATTTAGCGCTTGCTTCGCATATTCTAACACCAAAATTTTGTTTCTCCACACGATTAAATAATAAAATCGTTTAAAAAGCCATTCAGAGCAATAAATCAACTACCTCACTCAAATGAGATACATATGGTAAATGTGTGAGATTAAAATCGCATCGGAATGCTCGATTTGCTCAATATTAATACATTTTGTTATTGTAAATTCTCTTTTTTTATAAAACTTTTTACTAAAACTGAAATATCATGTTGACGTTTCTTTTATTAATTCTTATCTCAAAATTATTTACTTAATGCTTTAAGAGTCCCCTATACACGTTAAGAATTGGAAATAGGATAATGAATACATATTATTAATGTTTCATACTTCGTTTTACATTTAGCTTTTTAGGCTTTGGCAGAATTTGACTTTTCGAGTGTGGATGAATATTTTTATTCCTCTATATACTTGCATATAGAGCCCTAAGAATAATCTTCCCTACTCAAAAAGCTGAACGAAGGATAAGCTCCCAATAAATTGTGACTGTGGATGGAAAAGACAACAAGTGAAAGAAACCATCTATAAATGAGACCTTGCTAAAAGTTACTTTCTGGGCGTAAATTCCGTTTTATTCCTTTTGTATTAATAATAAATGAATAACTTACCTATTAACAATACATTTTATCAAGTTCTATAATAATAAAAATGACATAATTTTATCACATGGATACACATTGCGAAAAAATGTGGGTTCTTACCGTTCTTACTGTGTATAGTGGCGCTCTTATGGTTGCAATAATAAAAACATTAGTTTACTTCCATTTTTGGTCATTCATAAAGGATTTAAATAAATGCTGGACTGGATTTTCGTATTCAAATAATTATAAAAAAAAGAATATCAATTTTAAAACCTTATATTATTTAATGCCAATACCCGAATCTAATGCAAGACCCTTTTAAACCTGTGGGGCTTTTCTTTTGGGGGGTTATTATAGCTTTATTTAGTATTTTTTATTGGATATATCGAATTGACTTTTCCATTTTTACGAAAATCAATGAATCAATCCCTTTATTCTTCTTCGTAAAAATAACAACGCGATTTACAAATAGCAAAAAATATATTACATAATAAACCTACGCTTATCTTTTTGTTAAATTTTCCTTAAATCTAAAATATTTACAACGCTAATAATTCATATGCGAATAATAATCTTGAAAGACTTGCACGTAGATCTCCTTCTCGGCGGCCGTCATCTGCGCGATGATGCCGTCATTTATATCGGTGATTGTGTACGTTTTATTCCCTACGGACACCACCGGAATGTTCGAATCGTCCTCGTCCTCGCTGTCCATCATTTCGACATCAGCCGTTTCGTCCTTCATCACCTCGGACATCATTTCGTCTGAACTTGAATCGGAATCATTATTCGCCAGTCCCTTCACGGCATTCGTGCTATTCGATGCCTTCTTTTCATGCGCTAATAACACGCTCATGATATCGTCAGTCTTATTATTCGTGGTAGATACATCAGCTTCATCAATTGCGCTGTCGAGCATCTGCCTTGAAGAATCCATTGAATTGTCGTTGCTTGTAATAACAGTCGACTCCGACATCCATATAGGTTGCTCCTTGCGATTGACCATATTCGCATTGTTCGCTTCATCACCTATTGTGATATCGACGCGTGTTTCTTCAACAGCAAAACCAGCATTGCGTGTAGCTTCACCTGACCATAAATCTCCGACGGCTGGTATCGTCGACTTCTTATCCAAGCCTCGTATCGTGCTTATATCCACCGGTTCCGGTTCCAACACTTCAGGAGCGAGTTTAATTCCTTCAACTTCTCTTAGCAGGATGTATAGCGGATCTAGCTGTTCGTTGAATTTGGCTAGCAACAATCGTGAATCCTTTTTAGGCATTGCTGATTGGTCTTCTTCGACTACTTCTTGGCAATATGTGCAACGAAACTCTTGCGTCATGAAATCAAACAACTGATCCGCTTCTAAGTCAGTGAAGGTTTTCAGGCAATTCATGCACTTGAAGCTCGCTCGACTTGTCGCATCACGTTCTTCGGTTTCTAATCGTTTACGCATTAAATCTAGTTTGTACTTGACAACATTTACAAAGCTCTTATAGTTGATGAAATAGTAGTTTACTTTCTGTGCTTTGCCATCTAATCCAGTTTCCATCCTTAATCGCACTTGTATGAATTTATCGTTCTTGAGCGTTGCAATCCGTGCCCGCAACATCTTCCTCTCAAATTTTAACAGCTCGCATATATCATCCTCTTTCATGCACGGATTACGGACCAGCATGTCGACGATCAGGGCATCTTCGATGCTGTAGAATCCGCGCACCACCAGCCGCGCAAGCTGCTTCAAGCTGCTGGGCACTTCGGTGACCAATCGTTCCTCGGACATCGTTTATGTTCTATACAACATTTGTTGGAGTAAATTTTGTTTTTTTGAGGTTAGATTAGGTCCAACGCTAAAAAGCCTCCATATCTTATTGTTCCGCACTTGATATAATAGGTATTGTCGCAGCAAATGTGGTTATTTTCATTAATGTTAAACAATTTCTATGTTAAATAATTCAAATTTGATTGTTAACATTGGGATTCGGTAAAACAACTACAATTCCCATTTTAGTTGTGTATTTAAAGTTGCATATATGTTTACTTTAACCGAAATCAGCGGGAATTTTAAATTGAATTTACTTAATCGTTCATCATTATCATCATGTATTGAATTACTTGGGTAGTTTGATAAGTTTCCGACGTTTGACATAAGATTTGAATCAAAGACTTAATGAGAATTTATTTCGTTTTTAACAACTATTTAGTTTGATTTAATTAAATGTATACAATACATTACGATTACATCAAGTAAAATACTAGAATGTTTATAGGTTAAACTGGAGTTGACACTTTGGCATCGATAATAGCCTCCTTGTCGATGTAAGCAACGAAATGTGGACATTCATTGTAGAATTTGGCATCAGAATCACTTATTTCGTTATATAGAGTGTTTATATAGTAGGCAATACACCATAAAATACCTAAAACAAGTATGCAATTTTACTTTCAATTTATATAGATTTTGGGTAAGTTGTAGGACATGATACTTTTAGTGTGACCTTACAAAAGTTTTTTACTTTTTTAATACATTGCTATAATTAAACTATTACCCAAAGAAAAAAAAAATTTAACAACTTCGTATAAAATATGGAAAAATATACAAAAGTTTTGGAAATGTTGAAAGCTGGATAGATCCTATTGGTTGTCCAGAATGATTTCTTTTTCGTTTACAATATATTAAACTTTTTTGACTACTAATTGGATCTACTAGGGTCTACTACATACCAGTCTTATGAAACTATAGCCAGTATTTTATATTTTATTAATTTATATGCAAACTCACCTAGAGCAAGAAATATTTTGACAATCTTCATAAAAAATAGGAACGGTTCCGGAGTATACACAATAGTAAACAACAAATAATAGAATCCAAAGATAGTTAAAAGCAGTAAACATATGTTGTTGATGATTAAATATGGTAATATGTAGTATTTGTTCCTCTAAAAAAATTATAAAGTTTGTTCTCATTTTCTACTACATTGCAAAAAATTACTTACATGATAAACGCCATAAATTAGCGATAAGTATATCAAAACACCGATTATTAGAATCACCTCATAGATGAGAATCGTCACGTACGAATCGTCCTCATCGTTAATGTATTTCAAGAAATAGACTACTCCTTCACACAATGATAACATCTGCAATTAATTATTTAATAATTATTTATTTGCATGCATGGTTATTATTAGATGTTGAATTACAAATCCGAGAATTCCATAAATGATGACACCGACACGTAAAACCACATCAATGTTTCTAATAAGGAACATTATTTATTATTTATTATGATTGTTTTGTTGCGAATAATCAAAGATTTTTTGAATCATGAAAAAGACGATACATAATAATCTGCAAAAGTTGTATTGATTTCGGCTTGGCGCCATACAGACGCGAGGCAAAATTTAGCAAAAACAACATGTATGTATGTAATCCCAGCTTCCATACAAGCATAATTTATATGCACGTGATAATTATAAATATTTTTTAATTTACAAAAAACACATTAAGTAGTTTACATTACATTTGCCAACATTTAAGTTTATGTTTTGTAGTGTTTATAAAATTGTACAGTGAAATAAGATAGTAAACAATGTATATTTATAAATAAATATGTGTATTTATGTATATTTAAACAAATATTATTTAATAATTAATTATTAGCGTTTTGGAAATTCAAAAATTCTCATATTTATATTAAACGACTTAAGCGCCAATTTGCAGGAACTCTATGTTTCAGGTATTCTATTATAGATGGCGCCACAAAAAAATAATTAGTCTTTCTTGCATACACATTTGCATAATAAACATCTACTGCTTAATTTACTTGATGAGTAAAGATATTTATTAATTGTGCCCGTATTTACATTAATTAGTTGCGTAAGATAATATGTGCTTACAAATGAATTTGATCAAATGCCATTGGCACCATGTCATCACACATGTTTTTGATTTGACGAGCTTTATAGGTTATAAATTATTTTAGTTTTTAATTCCACAGCAAAAAAATATTTATTTAATACTTATTAGCCGCAATAAGAATGGTTTTACTGATATTATGACACAATATAGTTAATTTATTTAAACCACAATAATAAACAGTGCAATCATTTTGGTGATAATTATTCCGAATGACAATAGAGTAATTAGAGAAAAACTTTCAAGTATGTCGACATTTTATCTATCTATGTACATAACATATCTAATAGTATTGACCTTGATTGCATATCTCGTTTAGTTGTTTATGGAAATGGACACTGTACGGTCGGATTTAGATAATTTAGATTCAACGTTTAAAAGTTGCACTGGGTGTCGAAAAGGGGGTAACATGTCAAAGAATCCGAGGGTATTGAGTATACAAAGTCACGTAGTCGCTGGATACGTGGGAAATAAGAGTGCTACATTTCCCTTACAGGTATATTATAAAACATTTCATTACAATAATTACAATATTATTAATAGTTGTTAGGCTTGGATGTGGATCCGGTGAATTCGGTGCAATTCAGCAACCACACCGGCTATGGGTTGTACAAAGGCCAGGTCCTCACCGAAGCGGATTTGAGCGATCTACTAAATGGTTTGGAAGAAAATCAGCTAGATTGTGGATATTCGCATCTATTGACTGGATACATTGGAGCTACATCATTCTTGACGCGCATTGCTGAACTAGTCACACATCTCAAATCTATGAACAAAAATTTATTATATGGTAATTATGAATTAAGACATTTAGTGATATCATAGCCGTGTTAAATTTACTAAATCCTTTTTATTGACGGACTTACTTAAAACTTGCTGATTAACCATTCAAAAATAAAACGCTCTCATTTTTGAACTAGGAAGCAACAAAATTCTTAAATTTAATTAATCATTGTCAATAGTATGCGATCCTGTGATGGGGGACAACGGCGAGATGTACGTGCCCAAAGAACTATTACCCATCTATAAAGAAACAATACTTCCATTAGCCGACATCATCACGCCAAATCAATTCGAAGTCGAACTACTCACCGACATCAAAATCGCATCACTGTGCGATGCATGGGGTGCCATCGATTTGCTTCACGCAAAAGGATGTCGCATCGTAGTACTTTCATCCAGCGACTTGGGGGATCAAATGAATCTTCTCGCATTGGCAAGCACAATGAATGGTATTGTAGCATCAGCAATCTGCAACAATTTAATAATTCGATTAATTGTTGTTTAATATTAAAACAGATGGTAAAAGGGAAAGATATAGCATTCAAATTCCACGCCTGCCAGCAACGTTCACAGGCACCGGGGATTTATTTGCGGCATTAATGCTTGCATGGCTACACAAAACGGATGATTTGAAGGATGCGTTAGAGAAAACAGTCGCAACGATTCAGGCTGTATTGAAGCGCACGCTAGACCACGCTAATGGTATGTACAAAATCATGAAGGAGAGAACCTTAATAAAAATAATTGTGCAAATAATAAATTAAAGAAATTTTATGTAAATATAATATAGTTAAGATATTGCTTGAACAAAAAAAGGGGAAAAGAGAAAAGTGATAAGGTTATTATATTACATGACTAGTCTTGTAGGAAACAACCTTATCACTTAAAATAAATCATCGCAAATAAGAAATTATAAAAGTTGAAAAATTATAGAAGGCATTCAATAGTGTTTGCCTGTCATAAAATGTGAAGTAAAGATATTGTAATAAAGTGATAAGGTTATTTCGTAGATAATTATATATGCCCAGTATTAATAATTAACGTATTGTTTTGAACGCAATTATTTTTTAGAATATGGGATGTCAATGGCGAGTTTGGAGCTGAAACTGATCCAGTCTAAACAAGATATTGAGGACCCGAAGGTGGAAATACGCGCCGATAGCTTGCACCAATAATCCAAGTCTTCCATTACCGTGTGCGTACTACTCTGACAATAATAATTTTGTGTCTGCAATATATATTTCTATCGTAGTGTTTAAGGAATAAAAAGAGGGATTTTGAAGGTGGTACCAATTAATTAATTAACATCGCCTTTATTATTTTGTTTATTATTATTATTATTGAATTTTTATAGCGGTTTCCTGTTTTGCCAATCAATTCAATCCATGCAAAAATTAGTTTCGAATTCGAAATATCAACATGTTATTACAAATTCAATTTGATTCCCTTAGTTGTAGTCGCGCATGGAATAGTTTAATACAGTGTTTCTCAACTTATTTAGCGCTGTGCCTCAATTCATTTTATTTAAAGGATACATAGGAAAATAGAGACTATTCAAATTATTTTTTAATATCCGATTTTCTTTGACTTTTGTCATTTTCCATCAAAGCATCTATTGATTTTTATCAAAATTGTTCCAAAATGTGAGAACAACGCAGTTCTTCTCACATTTTCGATCAATAATGATGAAGTTCAATAAAAACTTTGATGGAAAATGCCAAAAGATCGAAGAAAATCGTGCAAAAATATCCGTTCATGCCAAAAAAATCTATTCCAAAAATTAAATGTTTAAGGATCTCTGTGGAGGTACTCAAAAATAATTTGAATATACTTTATTGTGAACCATTATTATAATATTGAGGATTAATACTTAAACACACTGGGTTTTGATTCACAATTAATTTTATTAAAGTCTATGCACATTGAAATTAAAAATGAAGTAAACTTTACAGCAATAAAATCTATAGTGAATCAAAACAAAGTGTTTTCAATTATTAATCCTCAATATAATAATTTGAATAGTTTATATTTTCCTATTGCCCCCCTTATTAGTCAAATTTTACCACCTCGTAGGTTGGGAAACACTGATTTAATAATAAGTACTTTCATTATTAAGAGGGAGACGCTTTTTTTATTATTATTACACATTACGAAACCGTTAATCAATTAATATATTTACATCATGGTCTTATTTTGGTTTGTTATGTTTTACAAGTTATCTAAGAGGAAAAATAAATAAAATATAATTGACATCGTGTAGTAGTTTAAATAAGTGGTTATAAAACTAAAAAGTTAAACGTAGGCAAAGTATGGCGTCGTGCTGCGTACGCTTGCACGCACTCAAAATAATATCATTTCGATCGATTTTCTTTTTTTTGTGTGGTGATAAAAGCGTCGCACAGGAGACTCAGAGTTTTACTTACATACTTTATTCATTCAATAATTAGCAGGTTTACAATAGTTACAAAAATTAAATATTATATAATTAATTCATTTAAATAAAAACATCATTTGTATATCCTAAATAAGTAAGTCATCAATGATAGAAGTAGAAGAAGAATAAGAATATACTACTACGATACGTTTTTAGAAACTAAATTTTCCATTGTTTTTTTTTGCTAAGCGTTATTAATAATAAATAAAATTACAATTAACACTTTGCCTTCATTTAACTTATTATTTAGAAACTAAAATTATTGAGCTTAATAAAAATATGCTAATAAACTTAATTATCACTTCATCTTAATTAATGAAAAATTAGCTAAATTTTTCTTTTCTTTCTCATCATTATCACCCTTTTGTTTTTATATCAATAATTAGTTAATAAAAAAATAGTTTTAGGATTTAATAAAAAGTATAGGTTAAATTAAAAAAAAGAGGAGCGGAGAGAAAAAAATCATCTTACGTGGCCATTAAACAACGCAATAACACATCATCATACATAATTAGGTCGTCACACACTCATATACAGGACAAAAAATAAAATTAAACAAAAAAGGAAGAAGAGTTGTAAATTCAGACAACACTGAAATAGTTTTGTTGTACCTAAAATTAAATTCGTTTCTCTCCCCCAATTATATTTATTGGGTGTTTGGACTGTCCGTGCCACTGCCGCTATTATTAGAGCTTTCCTTAGTGGCGGCCAATCGGTCCCGCTTAGTACTTTTTGATAAGCTAGCTATCTCTTTGAGTAAATTTTGGATACGAGAATTATACGTGTCAACTTTATCATCAAACTCTTTTTGAGCCATTTTCATTTTGCCGCGCAGCTCATTTTCGGTTGTAAAATGTTTTGCTTTCAATTCTGTAATCTATAAAGTATACGATTTCGTTGTAGTTTCGATTCGCATCAAGATATTAATTAGCAGATGCAACGTTTCTTTTGTAAAAAGCATGTTGTTAGTGATGTCTAATCGAAATCGAAACAGTTTCGGATGTCAATATGGGACAATACCTTCAGAGGCGAGATTTGTTGCATGGTAACCTCCAAAACTGTTCGGATTTCCATTAGACATTACAAGAACAACCAATTTCATAATCATTCATTGTTGATATGAATAAGACTATCCCAGCAGAAGAAACGTTACATCCACCAATTTTCATCAGATAGAACAAAATGTAGTAATAATTACCATTTTCTCCTTGCCCAGCAATTGGGCGTCCTTTTGCTGCAGCTGCTTCTGCAAACTGGCGATCTGTTCCTTCAGCTGCGTCATCGCCACCATGTGATCAGAGCTGTTTGGATCGAGATCGGCGCGTATCAGGCCGGGGCCAGTGTTGTTTCGCGATACCTTATTCGGCGGGCCGTTGTCGGCGTCGGGCGGTGGGATTTTCGTAACGTCGACGCGCTGCGGGCGCTTGTTGTGTATGCGCAATCTGCAAGTGAGAAAATTGAAAAAAACCAATCGAGAATGTGATCAATTATTAATTCTAGTAGTTGCAATTAATGTAGCAGTACCAGTAATGACCCAGCATGGGAAATAAACTCCGATCGCAATCTGTAAGTTTAACTATAGGAAAAATGTAACCTGAGGTCGCTTGATACATATTATATTTAGTTAAACTTAAAGATTGCGACTTAGGCTTGGCTTTGCTATTTTACATCATGCAGGACTGGAAGAGTAAGGTTGCGTTTCCACGTAACGAATTTTATCGTGAGTAGAAATTCCTACTCGTACTAAGACTAAAACAATGATTTGCAAGTCGTTTCAGTACTCAAACCTTAAGCATGACTAGTAGTTAAAGTCCAGTTCTCATTCACGGTAACATTCGTACCGTGGAAACATACTCTAAAGCTGAGAACATAGTAATGGGACAAGCTTCGAGGATAATGAATTTGGTAGCTACTAGAGGAAGTTAGAGATGTACTCGCTCGGTCTTAAGCCAGCACAATAAACTTGAGCCATTCCAAAGCCGGCTTAAGATTGACGACATCTCTAACTTTTATTTTGTCGCTTCATCCAAATCGATGTTATATTAAATAGTAAACCAGAAAATCCTTTTTTATTTATAATGTTTAGAATTCTTGTTTCGTTATAAATGAACAAGAGCATTTTGTTCTTTTTTTTTCATTTAATATAACATCAATATGGCTTTGATTCTTACATTCCTATCAAAAACAAAATAATATTTGCAGCAGAGAAACACTTCTCCTATTTGCTAATTGACGTGCTAATGTAACTTTAACGTCAACCAACATGATGACTAGTTTACTACTTAATAATAATACATGTATGTAATAGTATACTGACTTTCCATCCTTGTGTTTGTGACGCATCTGTGACATTTTCATATGCCGCCGATCGGCATCCGATTGTTTCGTTTTCGCCAGCGCTCTCTTATACGATAACGTGCACAACCAGCACAGCAATTTACCATCCACCTGAAACTTAACGTTGTTAGTTGATCGCCATCGTCTCTCCATAATTCATCCATATGATGGTGGTAGCAAGTATTATACCTTTTTGTCGTCGTCGTGTCGATCAAAGGCGCACTTCTGCTTGCACTGTTCGCAGTTAACCGGCAGGCCATACTTGATCTCCGAGTTGGTGCACCGCTGGCACTTGTTCCCGATGAACGCTGCGATGATGTTGCAGTACTCGCACGCCGTCGGCTTCCCGTACGCCTTCACATTGTGCTCGCACTTTTTGCAAATCGTGCTCGTGCTACCCTTCGTCGTCTGCTGGAATTCGCTGCGGCAGTAAGTGCATTTCACCACCGGAAAGGCTCCACGACATTCCTACATAGATCAAATAATCATCATATCGCGTTGCTCGCTTGTTATAACCTAATAAAACAGTGTATCATCGGGTGGTGGATCTTACCTTGCATAACTGCTGGCCGGGGGATAGTTCTTCGAACGGATGCCTCGAAAAGCACTTGGAACACGCAAACAGCAACGTACTCATCGCAGCCGATACACCAACAAACTAAATGTGCCACTAGTTATTGTTTTTTTGCACAAGCATTCGACGACGGATTTTAACGGCAAGCGGATGGATTTCTGACAGATTTTGAATGGCGGAGGTTTGCTAAACTGTCAATCGACACCACGAATCTGCAATTCAGCTTGCAATATCGCTTCGATGAATACGTTACGTAAAATCGTCGAGATTATTTGCAAGCGGCTTTATCACACATCATAAAGTGAATGTGAAAAATCGGCCGAATTGATTTATTACCCACTTACACAACTAATATAAATTGATGAATAAAAATCTAATTTTGCTATTAGGAAATCAAATTATCATTGCTTCATTACTTTATTTATTGTAATTAATAAATATGTTCAAAACAATATCACTTTGCAAAGCGCCATCTGTGATATATAATATACATCACTCAAAGCGCCATCTATGAACGAATAGATGATTTATAGTACAAAAATTACAAAAATAATAAATTAATTGCTATATACCATAATTAATCGTTATAATTTACTTTAACTCCACTTTTCGCTTCAATTGCTTCAACACCGATTGCCAGACGTGTCATCATTTCTTTAGCATTGCGTATACATTTGTTGTAGGTAAATAGCCTGTCCCAATTGCCCTGTGATATATTCCGAGCATCGCCTTCTAATCCATACGCAGCAAGCAGCATTGGTTCCAATTTACCGATGACATCAATCAGGTCCTCGTACCCATATTCATCACAGCACTTCGACAGCTCTTTGAATTTCGCCACATTGGCAACCGTTTGCCGGATCTCCTCCTGCATTTCTAGCACGTATTGTTTCGCTGCATTCGCATCCAACTCGCCATCGCCGTACTTCGGATCTAAGTATTCATTGAGCTGCTCCATTTTTTCTAATGTCGTTACGATATTTTCGCGACAGGACAATGCCGACGCGATCATTGTGTTCGTTTGCAGGAGGAGATCGGTAACTGTTTGTTCCTTGCTTGGATCGAATTTCTTGTTCTCACCGAACACTTGCTTCTCCAATGCTGCGATGCGCTTCTCCAGCAGATCGAGTGTTTGTTCATCCATGACTGCAATACATACGGTTGCTAAAATAAGGAATTCATTCAATATAAAGTTGCATTTACCTTCTTCAAAATGAATTGTTTAATATAGATAATAAATAAGCTTTGAGACCTTTGAGAAATGTCAGTTTGACAATTATAACAACCAAATATATATTTGCAAAACGTACGTCGGTATTAGTATAAAATCTATTCGATTTCCTTAAAAATTTGCTAATAAATATTAATTGAACAGTATTGTTTGAATGAAAATTATTTATGGATGCAATTAACTAATTAGTTTTGATAATTTTGATGTTATTACGTAAAATTTATTGATTTGATGTGAATGTCAGACATGCTTTATAATAGTTAGAAAATTTAATCTTAGGCAAAATGATACTTACTATTATTATTTTAAAAATAATACAAAATAGTGTAAATTGTATTGCCTCTAAGTAAATCGAGTTAATTCAAATACGTTTATAAATGCTATGTAATTAAAATTATAACCCCAAACATACCCCAAAGTTTCTTGTAGAGGCTGCAACCAAATGTACATCAATCACGACCGCCACCGAATACTGAATAGCTAACTTCACCATCATTGCCAAATTTAAATCATTGTGACATTTCATTTATATTGAAATGAATTCTAATTAATGCAAATCTATTAATATGAAAAGCTTGCAATGACCGTAGCGATCTTGACTACATGAATTCATTGCAGGTTGCTAATTTCTCATTCACGCATTGATTATTTGGAATTCTAACCTAGTAAGGCCATTTTGCAATAACAACTAGCGCAAAATGATGGGAAAATTATTAATTTTGGATGAATAAGTAGTACATGTATTTTTTCAATGTTGTAGATCGTGTCTCAATGCATTCGGACTGTCTCTTCGGCGTTTTCGAATATGCGCAAAGTCAGTCGACGAGGTCCAGCAATCATGGCGTCATACGTGCAATGACGAAACGACAGTGCGTTAGTCCGCAGTTCCAGCCCGCTGTAAAATCGGCCGATGTAGTGTAACATACACACGAATTGTTGATTCAGCCTGAACCAACACCACTAGTAGTAGTATCCGTCGACCACCAGTCGAAGTGCATCGAATTCTCTGTGTGTGTGTGTGAATGAGTGAGTGTGGCATGCTGCTGACACCGGTGCATGGGTTGTAGAATAGCCACCGCAAGCACACGCATTCGTACCACGTGTTGTGGAGAAGAACAAGGAATTCACTGCTGTGGTGCCATTGGAGACAAAAATCCGGTAGGTATTTATTAATGTTCTAGATATTTGCAATCAATTCATTCAGCCCCCCGAATGTGTGACGATATTTAGTAGTAGTACGCGTTTTTGGTACGAAAATCGATCGAGCCATGCATTATAGATAAAAAATTGCAGTGGAATTAACACCGTTGAAATATTGGCTGGACATCGTCACATAAATTAGGGGCGCAAATACACGAGAATCGTTTGCGCTTATTTTGTCGCGACGGTGGTAGTACGCTACTTGTTGGTGGCTTTTTTGGTGCGGAAATCGATTGAGCTGCATGCACTACTACCACATGATGTTAGATGATGAAATGCATCGAAATAAAACGCGCAAATTGGGGGGCGCAAATATTGTACATGAGTCTCGGCTATTATTGTTCGTTGCTGCGACTATTATGCACCAAGTACAAAAATTGTTTACGTTTTTTTGTCGCGCTGCTGCTGCCGCTTCTACTAGGTCAAAAGAAGGAGTAAATTTTGGTGCCCTAACAGTAACTTATTACACTTCTTAGAAATCCTTCCTGTTTGAGATGCGTTCGATAGTACATCTAATTCGTTTCTGTTGCGAAAAACACATGTGGTGGAATGCAGCCAGCATCTGATCGGGTCGTTGAATTTTTATTTGCACTTGCATCTCAGCGATGATGCAATAATAATAATAATCGGATTTTTGACCACACGTGCATGACTTTTTCTAATTTATATTCATGTTCGTTATTTTTTTGATAATATGAGTAATCGTTTTACGAATTTTTTTAGATCGAACGTTGAAAGTTTGCAAGGTTAACATTTATCGTATACTTGCGATTTTATATGCGAAAACACATATAATAAATTGATGTTGTTTGGCTATATCTACATACGTTAATTTTTTTCGATCACAAATTTGTGTGGTGCGACGATTTTTTTACGACTTGCACGTGAAATTCATCAAACTCTTTTTATTAAAATTGTTTTTAAATTAGATTATTAATTTTTTTGATTAAATATTTCATCACTGAACTTTAAAATGTTTACAATTTTATTTGAAAACAAAGTTAAGTTGTTTGGCTGTCTGTACTTTAGTTCAGTACAATTTTTCGATCAAAAATTTGTGCGACGATAAGACAATAGGCGTAAATAGACGTATGGAGTTGAGTACGTTATCAAACAATTTTCATTGAAGTCGAATAGAAATCGTTTAGTGATAACAATAGCAAAAACTGGTACAAATAGGTGATGTATTCTCATCAGCGATGAAGTACTTTATCTATGGTCGTTCACGCCTATTATTATTATTGTCTTAGTAGTAGAAAAGTTTTATTTTATTAAAATATCACATAAGAATACAATTTATCGAAGTTTTCCATTAGATTTTGTGTACTTGTTTATATGTCTCTAAATTTGGTCAAAATTTGGCATTAGACGTTAAACTTACCTATTGTACAATTCATCCAAATTAAAAAGGGTTTCCAACTTGGACAATAGCTTAGAACCGGATGGCAATGCATTCTTTAATTACAGTACTTTCTCACCACTAGATAGAATATTTGTTGTACTAATTTTCACAATGCCATTTAAAAAGGACACACATAGCAGAAAGAAAAACAATGATTGCTTTTTCATGGTCTGCTTATGAATTTGTCAAAGCTTTTAATTAAAATATTGTTTACTTTTAATTTAGGTCAATGTTGGCGGTTAAAAAAGTAATCTTATATGAAATATTTTTCCATAGCGAAATTTATTTTGATTTGAATTGATATTTGATTTAGTAGAGATGTGCAGATGAGAGGTAATTTTGAGGGACAAAAATTGAAAGTAGTTGAAATGTGTTGTTGTGATATCTGTCCTTTTAATTCTGATATTACCTCAGCTTGGCAGGCTATTATAGGTTTAGGATTATAGTGTGTCCTATGTAGATAGTTCTAGGTCCTAATAATTGATATTGGTAGGAAATGAGATTCTAATTTCTGTGGAATTCCATGGGATTATGGGAGTAAATAATAAATTGTGGTATCTGTCTTATTACATCTGAAATCACTTGGTCCTGATAAGCTACAATCATAATTTTAGGATTCCAGTGGGTCCCAGTACTTACTTACCTGACCCAATAATTGATATTGGGAGGAAGTGAAATTCTAATCATTGGAAATGAAATAAAAAGTATGGGAATAAGGAATATAGGTATATTTAGTCCTATGCGCATCCTATATACCTAGATCTACAAAACAGCGTAGCACATTTAGTTGAATTATTTTAGTAGGAATATCTAAAACTAATTAATCCAACACAAAAATTAGGAATTATGTATTAATATACCGTAATGAAATGCGTTCATCAATTAAAGTTTGTCCTTTTACGCATGATAAAATTTTCTTGTATATACCTATACTAAGTTTTACGATGAAAGCAAAATATTAAATTAGGAAAGTGTTGTTTTATGTACTTCAATTATGAAAGCTGGACTAATTTTAATGAAGATTCATGTTTTTTAATAATAATACCCTACCTACACGGTGTTTTAAAATGTATTTTCATGGAAATTATTATTTTTATCAATTTCCTAGTAACAATATTTACGTTGCATCAATTTTAATGAAATTACATTCTTTTGTTGAGCGAGAAAAATTTTATCCCAAGAGCTAAGTCATAAGATTTTAAAGTCACAAGATTTAATTTGAATAAATATTTAGTTGCGACCTACACATTTTTTTCGTCAAGCAGGAATTTTTGTTTATATTCATTTTTATTTCTAAATAAAATTATAAAATTATAAAATTCTGCGTAAAATAAAAGTTTCAGGTAAAGTAAAAAATAGAGGATTCCTTTAAATACCTACATCAAGGCCTCAAAGGAACTCCTTGAAGTGTAAAAGGTTGAAAGTCTCTGTCTTATGTTGAAGAAACTTTGATTTTTGATACTTGATTTGAAATCTTAACAAAGTATCAAACATTTTTAACTTTAAAGCAGTCACATCTAATTTCATTATAATGGTTCGCACTGCCGAGTAAAGCTAAAGAAAGAAATCAAAATTTCAAAGCTAATAATCAAACATTTATGTATAAAGTTTCGCTTGAAATTTCAAATTCATATTTCAGCTTTGCAAAAACCTTGTCGGAAATGTTAAAGTTCACAAATCGATGAAAAACACAATAAATCTGTGCGACCAAATATTAGCGCTATCATCGTCGTAGTAACTTCATCTGCCAATTATGTTAGGTACCTATATGTATATTGTAACGATAGAATTCAAAACTAGCAATTTTCATTTCATATACTGCTGTTAATTAAATATTGTACAAACATGACCGGCAGCTAGTTAAGTCCAAACGTCATGAAAATTTATCGGTCCCGAGTGTACACAAATGAAATTAAAAAATTCTTTATAAAATACAAATTTCAGATAATATAAAAAATACATTATAAACACAAGATTGCTTCAATTCAATATTTCCGACAATACGGCTTTCTTCGTACTAGTGAATTGTGAATTTAAAATTTGATTCTGGTAGATTTTAATTAAGATTTGCGTGTTTTGTTCTTTATCCTCAAATCGATTAAATATTTTCATTTAATCTTCATCATCATTGCTTTGATGATTATCATGTTCTATCTATATTTTCATTTTTTTACTTTATCTATTATAATGTTTTGATGATTTTAATTCTGCTTCTGTATCATGCACGTTCGTATAATATAATTGATGCTTTCTATATTTGTGACGTGTGCTGCGTTCTGTTTTTTTCTCTCTAGGTATACATTTCGTTCCAATTTTAATTAATGATTGATGATGTT
>JARJDW010005890.1:0-27170 GCA_030264715.1 Adinopsis sp. GC000173 | reverse complement strand
ATAATAAATTATAATTTTCAACAACATATTATTTATACATTTATATCATCATCAGTGCAGCATAAAATATGGCAATCAGTATTTTAATTAAATTTTGTAGTGTATTTATTTATTCAAACCTTATTTTTTGAGTAAATAAAAGTACTCGTAGTATTTTTGTTAGATGTAATACCGTTATTAATATTTAAGTACAGTAAATGAAAACGAATTATATATGGCACAATTATTTATTTTTTTCAGGAAATAAAAACATTGTTTATGTGTTTATTTTTTATTCATTAATAAATTGTATTGTCGATTGAATTTTGTATAATAAAAGTTTGTTATATATAGAAAAAAAACCGGCTTATTGTGTGCTAAAATATTAATTAAAAAGAAAACATGAAAGAATGTTATGAAAAGCATAAAATTATAACGCAAAGCGCAATTTAATTTACTATTATGAAACGTCTCTCGAATCTAAGAAACTAATCAATATTGATGGAAATATTATGAAAACACATTTTAATATAATAAAAATTTATTTTATGGCTTTTCGTGCGATTGTGATTTAAAAATATACCTATGCTACGAGTATTTTTTAACCCCAACTAAAAACATAACGTAGTTAGAACAACAACAAGCAAGAGTGGAGAGTGGAGGAGGAGAATGAAAAAAAAACATTGTGCATGAATCAGTAAATCTCGTTTTCCGGCTAAATGATCAAGAAATAAAAATATGAAAAGCATAAAGCGTGTAAACCACATAATAAAGCATTGAGGTAAATTAAGTGCTAAGTGAAGCACGTTACGGATTAGTAAATAAGCAACGAGCCATCGACTATCACCACTATTACTAATCTAAGAGGGTAGTAAATGTGCAAAGTTGATACTACTTTTGCACTCTCTTGTTCAAATGCGCAATAATTCTGTCCGCTCGGCTGCTCGCACAACATTTTGAACACTTACTATATATTCTATAGTTCAAATTAAAGTTATTGTAATTGCATTTGTTTGTGTATATGTCTTGGTATATGTATAATAAGTATATGTGTATGTTTAAGGGTTGCTGTGTATGTGTATATACACATCTACATATACTACTATATACGAGTATATATGCTAAAACTTTCCATTGTTCAATTCTAAATCTTAAATCGCAAAACTTTAATACAAACTTTACCAACTTTCAATAATTTAATTCCAAAATTCATTTATGATTTACTTGTACAAACAAAGGTAGTGCAACAAAATTATTACACTAAAATAAAATCGTTACAACGCACATAATACAATACAAATAGCGAACTATAACAAAATTGATTGATTGATTGATAAAATAATTCGTAGTAAAAACAGTTTATAATTAATTTCAATGAAATTATTGTTACAATATAGTACACGGACATAGTTCTAGGAAAAATTGAGGAAAATAATTAACATTATGCAGTGTAGTTGCTTCGAGGGCAATATGATATGAAAACAAGGCATTTTTAAATTGTCTATACACTATCATAATTGTGGTAGCTTCTTCTACACACTTTGGATTTTTGATTTCTGATTTGGGTTACACACCATTATTATGATGGACTCACGATTAAGAATGCAACTTCTAAACATTAAATTGCCAAAACTTTACCATTTCTCAACGATTTAATTTTAAAATTCTTTTATGACAATACAATACAGATAGAACTATAACTAGATTGATTAAATTCTCTGTAAAAACAGTTTATAATTAATTTCAATGAAATTATATAGTTACAATATAGTACACGGGCAGAGTTCTAGGAAAAATTGAAGAAAATAATTAACAATATGCAATATAATCCAGGGCAATGTGAGATTGAAACAAGGCATTTTTAAATTGTCTGTATAGTTAGTCGATGCTGAAATAATGACAAAAATGAAATAATATTATAATTGTGGTAGCTTTTTCTACTCGCTGTGGATTTTTGATTTCTAATTTGGGTTACATATCATTATTACTATTATAAATTCACTTTTATTCTAAATATTATTTACTTGTGATATGTTGTGGCCGATTGTTCGGAATTCTACACCTTTGATTTTAC
Source organism: Adinopsis sp. GC000173 (assembly GCA_030264715.1). NCBI lineage: Eukaryota > Metazoa > Arthropoda > Insecta > Coleoptera > Staphylinidae > Adinopsis > Adinopsis sp. GC000173. Next base: position 25,117 of record JARJDW010005890.1, on the reverse strand, counting down.
AATTAGTAGAAGTTTTTAAAATATTTATTGTAGCATTCTGCCTTAAAATTATTCAGTTGTGTAATATTGACTTGGTATTCTTAGCTATTTGTTCATTTTGTCTGTGGTTATTCTATATATGNAACTTAGAACTGTAACAAGATTGATTAAATACGTATTAAAACAGTTCATAATTAATTTCAATGAAATTATAGTTATAATATAGTACACGGACACAGTTCTAAGAAAAATAAGGAAAATAAGGAAAATAATTAACAATATGCAATATAGTTGCATCTACGACAATGTGATAGCAAAACAAGACATTTTTAAATTGCTTGTATACTTAGACGATGCTGAAATATTGGGGAAAAATCACCTTCAGATTTATTATTATATTAAGTGTAGACCAATGTGTGGACATAATATCAAAATTGTGGTAGCTTCTTCTAGTTGCCATGGATTTTCAATTTCTAATTGGATTTCAAAAAAATGCTAAGATATAAGGCGAAGGACCTAAGATTAAGGACGCATCTTCTAAATTCTAAATTTCGGTTTCAAATATTGTCCTTTTATTATTATTTTGTTTTAATTAAACGATTATATTCACTTGATATATTTTATTCTTAATTCTGTTTATTTGTGATATGCTTTGGCCCATTGTTCCGATCTCTACACCTATGATTTTAGTAGAAGTTTTTAAAATATTTATTGTAGCATTTTGTCTTAAAAATATTTACTCGTATCATATTGGCTTTGTATTTTTAGCTAATTGCTCATTTTTTTCATAAAATCTATATGTAAGTACCTTAATAGAGAAATACGAAAAGATTGATAATCTATGTTTCATAAACCTATTAAATTCGTAATAAAAAATTTACATAATTAATTTCTCTGGTTATGAAAATGCAATTGCAATTACAATTATATAAATAGTACATTAATAATATTTTAAAAATGTAGGTACACATATTAATTAGATTTTAAATGCAGGCACAATTATTATAATTAACTGGACATGTAATCACTTACTTACTTATATAAATACTCGTACTTGGCAAATTAGTTGGTGAAAAATCGTACATTTTATATGCAAATTTGCATAATAAACCAACCATTTACTTATTAAATATATATTTTAATTTTTATTTGTAGTCGAATTAACATCAAACGTACGCGAATAAAAAATTTAATTCGAACCAAATTGCGGCTGAGGATTTGCTTGGTTGGTGGTGCGCTTTGAAAAGAAAACAATTTCGAAAAACAAATATTTAAAAAAGAGTTCCGCATAAATTTGATCTTAAAATTTTAGAAAACGCATTAATGATTTGGAAATGAAAATTTTAAGTAAATTAGTCGCTGCAATCAGTTTCATTTTAAAGTATAATTATTAAATTAGAGTTTACGAACGGCATAAAAACGTCGTTAACCTAAAACCGAATAATTAAGCGGCATTTTTAACTTGCAATAACACTAATTATTGTAATAATTCATTATGATAACAGTGCTATGTTAAGTACGTGGCATTTTTCAAGCGAAATGAAAAAATGTAACAACAAATTACGATATTTTTGCACTAATAATATTTATTTAACAAAACGCAATGTACGATTTCTTGTACAAACAGAAAAATACAATTAAGAAAATAATCATTTATATTTTATTCATGAAATATGTTATTATAAGTATAATTTTGATTCCAGGAATTCATCGCACACTGTTATTTTGCTGAATAAATTAAATTTGCACAAATAATTTTCATTTTATAACCGCGAGCGATTAATTCAAATTTATTTATTTTAATAAAGCACGAACTTTCAATTCAATCAAAGAAAATAATAATTCTTTTTATTTTTTGTAGAAATAAGAAGGAATATAAAAAAGGAACGGTTAGAAAACAATATAATTTAAATAATTATTAAGTTGTTCGGAGATTGTTGCATAAGATAATTTACTACCTTATTGCTGTTTGTAAATGAGCCAATTCCAGCCGTAAGCCGTTTCAATAATTTTTATTTATACAAGCTAATTATTATTTAAATCAAAAACTCGTTTCGATTTCATTTCATTCTAATCGAGCGATTTGAAAATTTTAATACATTTTGATTAAGTGTGACCTTACCTTATTTATGACTTGGAATATCGGAATCTGTAACAAATGGAATAAAAACAGAATGAGTGAATAATTTATAACAAAACCATGGCTAATGCTTATCAAAATGATGAAATCTATGACAATGATTAATTCATACAGCTTGAGAATGATTGTTATATTATTTAAGTTAATATATGAAAGCATTATTTTAGTAGCGCAATTGCTTTTCACATCGGATAAAAATATGCTTGCTTGCTTGCTTGCTTACTTGCTTGTGTTCGCGCAGAGGAGGAGAGAGAAAAAAATGAGAACCTTTTTAGAAATGTAATTTTAGTTTATGAGCTATGCAACTTCAATTTTTATCAGATGAAAATTGAAATGTTGTAAGAGAAAATATATTGCGCTCGGGATTTTTTTCATAAAATTCAATTACGGGATTATAAATCTATACATAAAAATTTATCAAATTATTATTACAATGGAAGTAAGGAAGTACGTCTTCCTCTCCAATAAATTTATCAATCATTAATTAAAGTTAGATATTGAATAATTGAAACTGCTATCAGTTATCGATCAGTTTATACCTACTTTTTATATCATTGCCAATAGAAGGTTTAACTCGATTTATTAAATTCGAGTTCAAAATCAACCATTAATTAAATGTTAGTATATTTCAGTTTCAAATGCAACTTGAGTTTAAATTCATCAATTTTTAAAACTCGTGTTTAACATAATCATTAAGATTAGATTAATAAATCTATACATAAAAAAATATCAAATTATTATTACAATGGAAGTAAGTGCGTCTTCCTCACCAATAAATTTATCAATCATTAATTAAAGTTAGATACTGCATAATAGAAACTACTATCAGATATCGATAAGTTTATATCTACTTTTTATATCATTGCCAAATAGTAAGTTTAAGTAGATTTATTAAAATCGAGTTTAAAATCAACCATTAATTAAATGTTAGTATATTCCACTTGGGTCTAAATTCATCAATTTTTAAAACTCAGTTTAACATAACAATCATTAAGATGTAGATGCTTTGAATTTCTCTATACTTTTTAACCCCATTTTAATAAAAAAACTTTTAAAATTAATGGGTAATGTTAACATTTCCAACCAAGGTCTACAAATTTGTTATGATATTTTGATTGGTATCATTTTTGTTAATAATATAAGACATCGGGCATCTAAATACTAATGTAAAGACACATAAAAGTTATGTGGTTAGACAAACCATCAAACTTATGAATTTTACGCTTTCCTTAATGAGTGAATGTCTTGATAAACTGAGCTTATAATCTATAGTTAATCGAAAATTTACTTTACTTTGTGAACTCCAACTTTTAGAACTTAGTTGAACATATCATTAAGCCTAAATTAATATTTAACTCGCGTCTTGAGTTTTTTTCCTGTCTATTAACTTCAGTTTAATGAAAACTAAACAAAGTCCCATTTTTATGAAACTCACAAACCATAACTGAGCCAATAAAATTTCATTTGCTTAAACCAAGTTTAAAATCGTTGTTAATTCACAGAATGTCTACGGAAATAGTCGATAATCGCATTAATATGAATTTAATTTAAAAAAATAATCTGTCGATGATAAATCGCTAACGTTAAAAAGTATAATTAATTCTAAATGAATATTGAATTCGCTTCTTGAGCTTTTTCCTCTCTATTAACATCAGTTTAATGAAAACTAAACAAAGTAGTATTTTTATTAAACTCACAAACTATAAATGAGCCAGTAACATTTCATTTGCTTAAACCAGGTTTAAAATCGTTGCTAATTCACAGAATGTATACGAAATAATCAATAGTCGCATTAATTTGAATTTAATTTAAAAAAATAATCTGTCGACGATAAATTCACGATAAATAATCCATGAAATTACAGAGAATGTATTTTTAAAACTCATAAATAAATATTTTCAGTAAATTTTTGCAATGAACAAAAGTGAAAAAAAAAATAAAAGAAGAAAGGCTAAAAGGATAAAAGACTATAAAATTGTGACGTATATTGTGTAAGGAAAATTTATGGACTTTAATATATAAATAGATTGAAAGTGAAAAAAAGAAGGTTTTATGTTGAAAAATCCTTTTTTGCTGCTGCTGTGTTGTTGCTTTTAATTTTATTTACAAAAGAAACAAAGAATTATTTTATTTATTGATTTAAAGCATTCTTTTCTGTTCTTTAATTAAAACAAACAATCTGAAATCAAATTAATTTGTATTTTTAGAAAATATGATGTACTTGGAATGAAAAAAAATAAACATCCTTTTCATTTAATTGATAATAGGTACGTAATAATTATCTAATTACGCGCAAAAAATGCCGATACATAAATCTAAAAGTCATTAACAGTAATTTTACATCTTCATTCGTTGCTAATTAGTAGAAGTTTTTTAGTACAAATATTCCACATTAGTTTACTTTATACTTGGAAAACCAAATTCCAATTATAACATAAATGGAATACAATTATTATTAATTAATTAATATATATTTATTTACATAAGTTCAGGGTTTAATTAACGGAATATTCAAAATGTTTATGTATACTAATAACATTTTATTGATAAAATAAAACAAACATGAAATTGTTTGAGAAAGTACCAGCAAATGGAATTTGAGCTATCGTAACATTTTCTAAATCTAAATAATAATTGTGGCATTTATTAATGTAGAGTATTATAAAGTAGGTATTTAAAATTGGCTGGCATTAAAAAAAATAGACAGCATAGCATTTAATACCGACCATTAAATCCATTCTGTTTTCATGTTTTCACTTATGTAAAGCGTATATAAAATGTGTGTACTCGTATGTATTCATAATGTTTTCTTTCCAACGTATGTTTTAGTTATCAAGTTGGAAAGAGTCGTCAAGACGAAGAGCAGATTGAACCAAAAGTGAAACCATGTTTATAGGGTGAACGTTGCAAGATTACAAAATAGGACTGTCTTACATCTTGGTTATATTGTGAAGTTTAAACGTTGCAATGTCTACAACGACCTGCATCACTTCAATATGTGGTCGCCGGTGGTTGGAGATGTTGTAAAACTTTATCGCAATATGAAAATCCGAATGCATGAGTATATAATTCGAGTATTTTTCCTATATCTACGTGATTTTTATTTTTATTTTTTTTCTCGCTGTGTGTGAGGGTTGTTTATAAGCTGCGGATTACAGGGAATAAGTTTAATCATTTTATAATAACTTGTGAGTGAAAACAAATTGCATTTTATATTACGAAATGAGATTTTAATATGACGTACCACATGATTGGTTAAGAAGAAGAAGAAGCAGCTTCAAGAGTACCGTGATACTTCTGAATGACGATGGATTAATAACAGTAATATTATCTTCAAGTGTCAATTAATTGTTTTATAAATACATACATTTATTATGATATTTTAATTTTCGAGCGCAATGTTATGTTATGTTGCTGCGCTAATTAAGCAATCTTTTATTATAATAAAATGGCGCATTATTTGAGTTAATATGCTACTTAAAAGTGTATTTTGTGAATGGGCCGCATCTAAGCACGCTGTTAAGGAATTCACGTCAGCAAGTTCATAGGTTAAAAGTTCAAAGCTCTTGAACATAAATATTATAAAGCTGGAAATTCATCTTGACAAATTATTAAAAAAGAAGCAGCAGCAAAGGAAGAAGAGAGATATTTTTGAACCATCATTTTTATTAAAAAAAAAACAATAATATGAATTATCGCAGAATCCATTTTTATCTTTCAAAATTAAAATATTTTTCATATAATATCCATTTTGCTTAAATTTCTATTTCGCAAGACGTCGCAACGAATCAATTGCAATTTTATCAAAGCAAAGACGTCTAATTAACATTTGGTTATTATAATACTTATAAAAATTAAATTTTTTATCAGATTTGACAAATATTATTAATATTGAAATATATTAGATTTGAATAGATATTTTCTATGTTTCTAAATCTAACCTTCAATTAGCGAATAGACATCCAGGTTATCACTAAACTTAACACTTTTAGCAAATAGTCCTTCGAACATATAGTACTTGGATTCAAAATATCGTTCGTGAATTAAAAAAAGTATAAAATTTACATTTGAATTTGTTAAATTAATTCTGGATTTAATAAATTTATCATATAAAAATGTTGCTATAAAATTTCAACTAGTCTAGGTAAACAGTTATATATAGTTAGTTATACACCTATATCGAGAATAGAATAAATGAAATATTATTATTTTTAATTCGTTTACAAACAAAGTTGCACAGTTTACCATTACATTTTTTTTACTTTTGCATAAAACTTGACCAATTCAATAGAATGCATTTTTATCTTTCAAAATTAAAATATTTTTCATATACCATTTTGCTTGCTTAAATTTTCATTACGCAAGGCGTCGCAACAACTCAACGAATCAATTGCAATTTAATCAAAGCAAAGACGTTTAATTAACATTTGCTTATTATAATAATTATCTGAAAAAATACGTGTTGCAATTAAAATCATTGAGATAAATACAAAGATAACGTTAATTAATAATTAAATGGCATTACACGTTCCAATACAATTTCATTAAAATAATTAATTTTTATATAAAATAAAAAAAATGTAAATTGTTTATCTATGATGAAAAAGATTATTTATTAACGTAACAATAGTAATACAATAATAAAGTTTTATAGAAATTTAATATCATTGTGTATTATATTTTTGTAAATACCTATTAAACCAATTTTGTATTAAAATAAATTAATTAATATTTCGTTTAGTACTTTGTATTGTTAATGGTGCAGATAATTGAATTTTATACATAGCGTTGCAATGTGCATGTACTGTACTATATATATACGTATAGATATTTTATTGTGCAATATTTTCCAAACTCATATTAATATTTTATTTAATTTATCAAAACGATAATAAATCTACGTCTATGAAACAACACAAAATTGCAATGGGGAAAGTTGTTAATATATTTATGTACTTGCATAACATGTATCGCATTTACAACTTCAATTAAAATTAACTATCAATACAAGCTGCATTTTGTTGATACTAATTTTCTATCAATACAAAATCGATACCCTCGCACACACACAAAACAAATCTAATTTGAAACAAAGAATCGCAGGTTACAATTTCAGGTCTATTGTGTTGCCATACAACATATGTTTCTATGTGTACAATGTACTACACAAACCAAACATTGTACGTAATAACTTTGTGTCTTCAAATTTTAATTTTAAATAAATTGCAAATTACTAGTGACGATGCATCAGTTAATGAATTTATGCCCGTTCATACGACTAATAGTTAAAATTTAACAAGAACGCGTAGAGAAATAAAAACAGTATATACACGCCAATCTTATGATTAAATTTCATCTAAACCCTCTTAAACTAATTGGATAAAATATTGATTATTACGTCAATATATATTATATTACAATTATAGAATTATTAGAAGAAAATATGTTTATCATCATCAATTCTGGAAAAATTCGGATTAAACTTTCTTAAATTTATTGATTATATGAACTATATTAGTTAATTTCAAAGACAGTGTTAGTCTCTTTTTGGATCACATACCTGATGTTTTTATTAGTTAGTCAATACAGTATATTATAATTATAGAATTATTATAAGAAAATATGTTTATCATCACCTGTTCTGGAAAATCCGTATTAAACTTCCTCAAATTTATTAATTATATTAAGTATTAGTTAATTTCAAAGACAGTGCCAATCTCTTTTTGGCTCACATATCTAATTAAAAATATTATTAGTTACATTTGACAATCCAATAGTTCCCTTTATAATTAAAGTCTTAAATTAAGTTTTGATCAGATTTGGCAAATATTATTAATGTTGCAATTTATTAGATTGGAATAGATATTTTCAATGTGTCTAAATCTATGTTTCAATTTGCAAATAGACATCCAGGTTATCACTAAACTTAACACTTTTAGTAAATAGTCATTCGAACAGATAGTAATTGGATTCAAAATATCGTTCGTGTTAAAAAAGTATGAAATTTACATGAGAATTTGTTTAATTCACACAAAAATGATACTATAAAGTTTAAAATATTAGTTGCTACACCTCTTGGTGAACCATTATTATCATAAATAACAAGAATAATAATTAAATAAAAACATTTGGTTTTAGTTCACTATAGATTTATTTTTAAATATAATCTATACTCATTTCGGCTATGCCACCATCATTTGTTGTATTTAGTTTTATTTAATTTTGTTTTGTTACTTCTTTCTTTTCTCGAAATTTGGGGAATAGAATAAATGAAATATTATTTTTGTTTTAATTCGTTTACAAACAAAGTTGCAGTGCACAGTTTACTACCATTACATACTTTTATTTTTGCATAAAACTTGGCCATTTAAGCGCTGACCTCCTTATTTGAGCAACATGACGAACACTCGAAAAATTTTAATAATATTTGCAATAAACTTTAAATCGGATTAAATTACAAAATTACACTTAACCTCAATTAGATGGAGAAACATTCAAACACGCGCGCGCCGTATATCCGAAAATTGTAAATTATAATGTAAACGTTAAATAATATTCAACCATTTTCTCCCCCTTCAATCGCAATTGAAAAAATATTATCATATAAAACATTTTGCTTCAAAGACTTTTCCAATAATATAATACAATTTGATCAAATAGTTTTTCAAATTCTCGACGAAATCACATTTTTATCAATTTACAATGCCATTTCATTCTTCAACATTATTTAATCTTTTGCAATTGATATAAAATCTTATTTCAATTATTTTCTGTTTTGATTCATTCGTTTCATTTCGCATTCTAATATCGCATTAGATGGAAGCGTATTATCGGTGGTTTTCTTTGACATATTTAAAAGTTCAAAGGCAAGCGAGTGTAAAACATTTAATTGACTACTCGACATCATGACGATTTCCCCCCTTTTCAATATTGTTTGTCAAATTTTAATATACATCGTATACATCCACGTGGCAGCCAATTCACTCCCACTCATCCACCCGACCACCCCGCTCTGCTCTCCTACGTACTATACGTCTCTCCTCCAACATTCACTAAAACGTTAATTTTATTTAATTATAAATGTTCATAATACTAGCTTACATAAACTTAATTAAATCGCTCTTCTTTGTAATAAAACATCTTATGGCATTAAAAAAAAGGCGACCGATAAAAGACAACCTAATTCTATTAATATAAAATTAACGAGCTAATTATATTTTAATACAAATACGTTACGTTTTTATTGTTTCAATATTAATACAAATGTGGTTTTTAATAAATATGCAAATAAACTCTCTAAACTGTGCATTTTTTAAGAAACAAAACGAAACACAGAGAGAAAAAAGTACGTTAGTTGAGCGTTGAATAAAAATTGGATTCGTGCCCACAAAAATAAATTGAAAACTGTTTTGTTCTAATAAAAAAATATAGTTTATTTCATATTCATTTTCATTACATATTTATACACAAAATTTATACAGAAGAAGCGTTTTCAATTAAAATTTTGAAATAGAACATTTCAAAACTAATCAGTTAAACATTAATTACATGTTTGAAACTTTTACTTCATTAAATAGTGAAAGGAAATTTTGGTTTTGACGTTTCATCTCTAATTCATATTTATACGAATTGATAATCAAAACGTTTTAAAATAATTGATGACTATTTAATAAATATTAATGCATTTAATATTAAAATAAATCATTAAGGCTGACGTTCGTGTTCATTGTCTAATAGACGCCTAATTAATATGCGAACGAAAAAAAAGAGAGTATCTATATAGCGTGATATCTATTCCATTTTGAAAAATTAATAAGCGATAAATTCATGTATCAAAATAATATCGAGAATTGATTGATTAAAATATATTTAATACAATTAAAAATTGCTTTTCCGTTTTATACGATCTCATCGGAACCGAACGTGCGCGCTTGAAAAATGAGTGATGGCAGACATTAAACAATCTTGACGGTTGCGTGTGTTAAATAATGTTTTAATTGACAAATTATTAATTTGCATATTTCGCTAATACATGTTCGATTAGATAATCATAAAAATAACTCGTTCGCTAAATGGGTTCGTTAATATTTAGTGAAAATTCAAGGTTGTGTTTGTGTGGATCACAATAAACTATTATAATGTAAACTAATTGTGAAAGGTTGCTCTCTCTAGGATGGAAAATCAGAATAAATTGACAACAATTTAATCTAATTTGTTTATTTATTGGATGATGCTATAAAAGTGTTTAAATAAATAATAATTTAACAATATAAAATTTACGATTACATTTTATAAATACAGTTTTATTCGTCAAATATAATACGCGAATTTAATAAAATCTGTGAAATTTAATTGTATTGATTGACATATTTCGTTCTACACGGTTTCGTTTTTAGTAGCTATTGTGATACATATTAACGCTTAAAAGGATGAAATTTGACTTGATTTGATCTAATTTGCTTATTGTTTCGATATCTACTACATGAGTAAAATGAGTAATGAAATGATAAAAACGATCTTCACAAAAAGTGGCTTACCGTGTAAATCGAGGGACGAGTGTAAATAGGCAATATATTGATAACAAATTGCTTAAATTCACTTATCTATCCCTCGACATTTAACAATTTCAATGTGTGAAATTATATTATGTTAATTAGCAAACGTTAATTTTGAAAATAATACACACAAGAATGTTTCGTTCTACACGGCTTCGTTTCGTAGCCATTGAGATATATATTAACGCGTAACAGGATGAAATTTGACTTGATTTGATCGAATTTGCTCGCTGATTCGATATTTACTACATAAGTAGGTATATAAAAATAAATGCTAGTAACAATTTAGTCATAAAATGATATAAACAATCTTAATAAGTTTGTTTACCGTGTAAATCGAGGCATGAGTGTAAACATACTATATATTGATTAAATTCACTTATCTATCCCTCGATATTTAACAATTTCAATGTCTGAAATTATATTATGTTAATTAGCAAACGTTAATTTTGAAAATAATACACACAAAAATGTTTCGTTCAACACGTTTTGGTTTCATATATTCTGTGTACAAAGAGGCATTAGTTTATGTAAATTAAAATTTTATTTGCTTCATTTGTAATTAAATAACGCGAAATATGAATAATCAATAAAGTTTATTCTTACGAAGCGAAAATGCAGCTGGGATTGAGTCATATGCTTCAGTTTTCACGATTGCGGTTGACTATCGTGTAAATCGGAAGATGAATATGTAAGCAAATTAAAATTTCATTCAGTTGATTTATAATAATTATGTACCTTAAAGGAAATCTGAAAATTAAATCAAGTTCATATTCTTTCTATTAAATAATGCAGCAGTGACAGAAGCGCATATGTGCTTCAATTTACACGGTTTGTATAATATTTGCATGAATGTTCTTGGAAATACAAATTATTATCTATTAATATATTGAATAATTGGAAGGTTGCGTTCGCTAATATGTAGAAACTCATAAATGAAAACATCCACTTCAAGCGTTAAGAAGAATAGCATTATAATATCTTCTTATAATATTTAATACCAATTTTTATCGATTAAAAAATGATACGTTATTTATATATTATATTTATATAAAATTACATACCTTTATTCTCAAGTAGTAGGCGCAGAAAAACGACTATGTTGAGATTTTTGCCAAAATTTTCAATCACTGTACGCACGTAGTTGAACGCGTTGACAATCACCAGTGAACTAAATCTAATGCTTATCAATTGCAGTTTTTTTGGTTGTGACGTGGCACACAAACTCGTCCAGACGCTGCAAAAATGATGTAAACAAAGTATGAGTTACATACGTAGCAAGTGTTGCTTATAGAATTTTATAAATTTTCTTTAAATCAAATTGTATAATTTACTATGCACTTATTATTCTATATTGCAAGTACGTGATTCAAAATGTTTCAATATGGTTCTTCTTTTTCTTAAATTGCTGTTAAATATGCGATATTGTAAAATATTGCCGCACCAAAAGGGTTAATAAACAGTAAATTAATGTGTACAAGAAATAGCACAAACTATTAACATCAATATTGCATTTTATTCCTTTTTCATACATATTTTTAAAAAAATTCTTTTAAAACTTATTGTAGTTTAGCATCTATTAATTTAAAATGGAAAGTGCTCAAAGTCTTAACGACCATGGTAAAATTTCAAATGGGTGGTTAATTAAAATGCATTAAAATATGGCGAATTGGTGTCCCAATAATAGGAATATATAAAATCAATAATAATGTTACTTATGAATCGAAAATACAGCTAGTCAAAGTGGACTAAAGTGGAGTTTAATTTGAAATATGAAATGAAACAATGTGTGTGCTGTTCTTCGCGTATTATTAATTATATGTTTAGTGTATTTTAAAATCTTAAACTATGGCGAATTGGGGCCTCAATGATAAAAATATATCTATAAGCAATATTACTTATTAATCGAAATTCAGCTTTGATTGAGTCAAAAACACTGAAGAGATCGATTTGAAATATTCTAATAAAAAAAAAATATCAGCGGGTTTTACAAACATTTAGCAAAATATTAGAGGTGGTGAAATGAAATTGTGTGTGTGTGCTCTGTTTTTCGCTTATTATTAATTATATGTTTAGTGCGTTTTAAAATCCGTAACAGCATTTTTTTCGTTAAAAAGGGGTGATAGAAACAAAAATTTGCAATTAAAATTAAGGAGAGCTTTAACATTAAAAAAAAACGAAGAAAGAATGACTGATGTATTAAATTTGTAAATTTCCGTCCTGGAAAATTCAGCGCTTTTCTGCAATGATTCATGATGCTGTGATATTAAAAAGTAATTTATATGTGCGGCCTTTTTATTTGCCTCCTCTATGAGGGTGTATGTGTGTTGTTTTATTTTCATTTATATATACATATACATTTTTTTATTCTCTTGCATACTTGCTTTATAAAATGGAATTTATTTACATTTTCTGTAATATTCATTCACGAAAACCTTCGATGGTGAATACATAAATTGTGTATGTACAAGAGAGTACATATATGTTTATATGTATATAAATTATATGTATATACATATATATATGTGTGTGTGTGTGTGGAAGACTAACAAAATTGAATTATGCGAGTTGAAAATTATTATTTCCAATTCATGTTTGCTTTTGTGATTTATATTATATGATAAATTCGTTTCTCTATCAAAACATATTTACGCGCATGAAATTTAATTTCTTTATATGTCAGAAACAGTCATTGTATTAATGCTAAAATCTTTTTAGATCAAATTTATGACTTATTACATATTAACAATTTATACAATATTCCTTGCTTGCTTATAGATAATAAAACACATGTCAGAGTCACGTCAAACTCAGATGTGGTGCACGAAATAAAATTAAATTAAATTATTTCGCTGGATCGTTTTAGTTTACTCCCAAATGCGAAGTTGCCTTTATTTATTTTCCGTTGCGGTTTCAAACAATTAATCGCAAATAAAATGTGGATTTTGGTAAATAACAATAATCGGTAATGTTACATCATTACCGCTAATTGGACTTAACTTAAAGCTTTGCGTCAGAGTTTACCGGTAAATTCGTCGATTGTCTGTGTAGTATTTTCGATTGGATATCCATCTTGGAAAAAGAAAGCTTCTTTTCTTTTGCCGCATTTATGGCATGCCAACGTAAAACATTATAATTAAAACATAAATTTCAATGGCTCGGCAAATATTCGAATCCATTTATGATTCGCAACAACAAAAGAAAAACGCTAGATCGGTAAATACATTCAGAGTGTTTACTGAAAAATCGAATTCGTGTAAAACAAAGCCTAAAATTAATACACACAAATAATGGAAACCTGTATATAACAATCAAAAACCGTGGATATCGATTTACTGTACATAAAGGGAATTTAATAATAATAGATTCTTGGAATCGTGTCAATTAATTTTGCTCATAGAAAAATAAAATGTTGGATTATTAATTCTCCGAAGCCATATTTAGTTGTGTATAAGCTTTCAATTAACGAGTTTTTAAACAACAAATAAACAAATTCAGAGTAATGGTAAAAATGTGAATAAATGGAAAACATTAATATACAAAAGGTTGGACAAAAAGTCACAATGCCATTAAATATGCGAATAACTTTTTAATTTTTTGATAATTCACATTTATTTATTTATTTATAAACAGAAAACACTCCTTGGGAATAAATTTAATTTGCTTTTTACACTGACGAAGCGCATTTTAACCTAAGCCGATTTGTTAATAATCAAAATATGCTATTTTTGGGGTATAGAACATCTATTAATAGTCCACCAACGTTATCTGCACCGCAGAAGGATAAATTTGCGAATTTCTGAAATCAAGTGGCCGTCACACACCCCACTCTAATGCCCCAGACCTCTTTCTATGGAGTTATTTGTAATATAGAGTATTTCGGCCACCCTATATAATACAAAACATGACTTTTACTTATAGTCTTAACTATATTTATCATTCATAGCAACATAAAAGCAACACTGTACCTACATTTAATTAAAAACGGTATTTTAGTAAAGTCGTGTATTCACACAGTGTAGCTTGAGGGATGGATGTAGATAAATGATTGCAATGTTATGTGATCTAATTTGCTGATTTATGATGTTACAAATTAGGCGGTTTTATAAAGTAAATCTGCTGTATTGTACTTTTGGGCCACCTTGTAGAATACAAAACTAAACAAATTCAAAAAGTTCAAACTAATAAAATAATAGAATTTTCTTAAAGTAAATACCGTAGAAATATAGTAGGTATACATGCTTATAATTATCGTCTTACTTATATTTATCATTAATAGCAATATAAAAGTACACTGTCCATTTGATTGAAAACCGTGTCTTAACGAAGCCGTGTATTCACAGTGTAGATTGAGAAATGAATATAGATATAGGATTGCATTTGTTATGTGATCTAATTTGCTGATTTATGATGTTACAAATTAGGCGGTTTTATAAAGAGTAAATCTGCTAGTTGTGTGTCAACCCCCATTTTGAGGCAAGCACGAGACTCTAACCGTCATTCATTCCGTACGTCTCAACTAAATGAAAATAAAGTATACTTAGCTGCAGCTTATTAATATTTATTAAATTTTTTAACAAATGAAAACAGTCTTGTTTCACTGCTATTATACGTTTCAAGAAACATGAAGAGTAAATTTTGCAATTAATTTAAATAAAATAACAAATTGCCAGCCAGCAAATTAACAAACAAAGCTATTCTTTTAATATTCACACTAATGTTTATTAAAATAAAGCATCCTAAGTAAATCGTTATATTTGATACACGAAATGAAACGCAATACAACATTATAATTTTAAGTAAACAATACAATAAAACTCCTCGTATAATGCTTTGTTGTAATTTCCTCAAAAAGGTAGTAAGTAATTAGCATTGAACAATTAATTATTTCGTTTTGATAAGTAATAGCATTGAAATAATGCACATGTGAGATAGTGTAATAAAATATTTTCAACTAAAACACCACGTTGTTATCAAAGTGGGAAAAAAGCTTTGTGCTGTATTTGTAGACCAACTACTGAAGTAGAAGAATGAAAATTGATAAGAGACTCGTTAGTGTGCACTTTGACTAGGTTATCAATGCTTATATTACCTATTTTATTAACTGGTTGTTGATAAATATTAAGTACATGCACCTTTCTTTATATGTATAGAAAAATGTATTCATAGAAATTATGCATTTTTATAACGAGCGCATTAGTGATAATGAAAACTATGACAGGAAATGCATTTAATTGCTGATAATGAAACCAATTTGAAATTATAAGAATTTTTATGTATCAACAACATTAAATTAGTTAAAAAATTGACATCGTCGAGCAACATCAAAACGTAATTTTCATTTCATTATAACATGAGTAATATAAAAACATAAAAACAATTATAATAAATAATATATTATCAAATGTTAATAATATAGTTATGCGTGTAGGAAAGGAAATGACTACATTTCATGCAACCGAAAAAAAATCGATAAGTATAATTATATATTACAACATTTTAAATCTTAATTTGCCTCTTTTTATTTAACAGCCAATAAGGAAAAAAAAGTCAATTTACAGGTACATGTTAGTAGTAGGTACGTTGAGCAAAGTCAGCGTAAATCAGATAACTAATTAGATTGTGCAACGTATTAAACGTTAATTTATTTCATTTTTCTTTTTTAATTTATGTGTATATTTTCGCATAGAACGCTTTAATTCAAATTTCTTATTACTTACGTACGATAGAAGAAACAATATTTATTAACTGGAAGAGATTACATTTTTTAATATGAAAATTCCCGGATATTTATAATGCAAAATTATTTTTTAATAAAAGCTGCTGCAGCACCCAATGCAAGCAACATTTAATATTATTTTCATGTCGACGATTTTTCTTTCTACACTTTTCGATTGCTTCGCTAGTAGCTTAAGTTGCAACAAACAATGTTTAAGTCGTGAAATATTTAATTGTGTGTTACGTTCAAGTTAGGGTGCAGCAGGTATGTTAGGTGAATTACACGTGAAACGAGCTGTCGCCACATTTGGCATAAAATTCTAGTTATAATATTACACTTTTTATTAATTTGGAATGTTTGCATTCTTATGATGTTACATTTTGTACTATTTTATGGTTAAATTATAATGTTTGATATAGTTTTATAGTAACTCTATACCCTGTGCATGGATGTTAAATGATCGCTGATGAAATTTAAAAGCATTGCTTGAAAAAAATTTAATTAGATTGACAAATAGATATCGATTCTTTTATTAAATATACATTTAAACTTAAATTTATTGTAGAAAAGAGGTAGCTAATTAGTAAATTACAATAGTTCACTTTAGAGCACACAAAAATCGTACACAAAAAATAAAGCTACGTGTCGTTTGACTTTGTTAGAATTTAGCTCTCACAATCAGTGAATAATAGCTTCTGAAAGATGTATGTTAGCAAATTGTTGCTAAGTGGCAATATTTGGTAGATTTTCATTATTTAGTTAATAGTAAAAAATATATTTTTTCTGCAAATAGATAGAAAATGAATTTCAAAGCAAGACTGTGGAACCTTCAATGATAATCGGCTTAAGTCAATCGGAAGATAGATGTTTTGGGGATGAAACACTGTAACTAATATTTAAAAGCAATTAAAATTTTAAACATTTGTACCTGGAGTATAACTAATAAATATCGATTCTTTTATTAAATAAAATCAGAATGTAAATATATAACCACAATAGGTCACTTTGTAGCTAGTTAACTGATGTAGTTTGATTTAGTTAAAGTCTTGCACAAACTATAAAGCTGCTTGTCGTTTTACTTTGTTAGAATTTAGCCTTCAGTGAATAATAGCTTCTGAAAGATGTATTTTAACAAATGGTTGCTAAGTAACAATATTTGGTAGATTCATTTTACCTAGTTAATAGTAAAGTATATATTTTTTCAATGATAATCGGTTTAAGTCAATTGGAAGATAGATGTTTTGGGGTGAAATACTGTAACTAATATTTAAGAACAATTAATATTTGAAACATTTGTGACTATTGGAGTATTATAACTACCTTCCTTTAACTCTTTACGTGTCATAAATAGAATAAAAGCATCATAAGAATATTTTAGTGTAGCT
The DNA here is from genome assembly GCA_030264715.1 of Adinopsis sp. GC000173. Classification (NCBI taxonomy): domain Eukaryota; kingdom Metazoa; phylum Arthropoda; class Insecta; order Coleoptera; family Staphylinidae; genus Adinopsis; species Adinopsis sp. GC000173. The sequence continues at coordinate 7,339 of JARJDW010005890.1, read as the reverse complement.
ATTAACTAAAAATAGTAATAGTAGTAATATTTAATAGGCTAACGCTTGATTTTGTCTTTTCCCACTTCAACGTTTTAAAACAATACATATACGTTTTTGTAAGTGCCATTAAACAGAGTAGATATTTTAGTGCCGCATTACAACTATTTTGTGAATTATTCCAATTTATGTTCGTTTTGATTAAATTACGTGGAGACTTATTTCAATTTGAATACAATTCCACTTCGTTTTATTTAAATTTGAATGCATTTTATTTGAGCAATATTCCATTCGGCATCTGGTTCGTAAAAATCGTATATTTATTATTTTAAGATTGTTAAAGCTTAATCTTGTTGAATATTGTCATCAATTGTAGAATTTATTCGTGTGAGTCGAATACAAAGAGCAAAACAAATTCAATATTAAGCTGCACTATACTTTCACAAAGCTTCTAAAATATTTTTTGTAATTCAACTCTTTAGCTTTTTAAATTTAAAAGGATTTTCGTTTATTTAATCTCTCGAGTAAAAAAAGCATTACAATCTGATAAAATGTTTCTTTGATGTTCCAGGGAAAATTAAATTTTAAAACTAATTTAAACTACAACTTTGACGATATCGTATAATTATTATCTATCTATTCGACATCGAATAAAATGGTTTAAAAAATGATAATAATAATGAATGAATCGAACAACAAAAATATTTGCATTCGATGAAATTTACAATAACATGTTAATTGCAGCGATTTTAATTTCCACTAAAAATAATTGTCGAATAAATTTGCATTAATTTAGTGAAGACAAACAAAATCAATTAATGTAATGAACGCTTTAAAATTTGTTAATGGAAATGAAAATATTTACAATTTATAATTAATGTTTAATTTAATTAGCTAAGCAAAAATGCTTTGCTTCGCTTTTTTCCCGCAATGGTGCAGCAAGGAACATTTAAGATATTTGCAATTAAACAACCACCGGCTTTATATATATATTTAAAATTTATTCAGGCTGCAAGTGAGTTTAATCACAAAATTCATTTCATGGGATAATCGTAAACATTCCCGATTTTTTTAAATTAAAATGTAATTAAGGAAATATCTCAGTTTGATGAACTGATTTGCTGCTGGTGGGAAGCAAGGGGGTGGAAAAAATTGTTTGGGAATAAAGGCAGGCAATGTTCGCATAGTATACAATGCGGTTTAAAGTTTAAACTAAAATATTTTAAGCCAAAAACATATTATTTAGTCTTTTATCTCTACGTTTAGTATTTTATTTCAAGTACAAAGTCTACATTCTCCCTTCTCGTTGAGAACATTCCTTAGAAAAACACACATGCACATAAGAAGACTTTTAATTAGTTTTTCTTCATGCGCGCATTCAAAAACGATCGAAAGAGTGAAGAAGTGAGTGAGAAATGAAAAACAACCACACACACACACATTTAAATTGTGTTTTGTCTGTGCATATATGTGAAATCGTTTTATTACATTTCTTAAGTTGTAAATCGATTAAAACTAAAATTTATGTAATCCTTTTTATATAAGAAGAAGAAAATTGTTCCTTGTGCACACTGCAATTTTTTCTCGAGTCTTTCTCCCAGGTTTTTTACTTTTTAGAGGAGTTTTGTCAGCAATTGTTTTTCTTTTTTCTTGTTTTGTTTCGTTTTTTTTTTGTTATTGCTTTATTTTACTGTTTCTTTTCAACACAATTTTCGCTTCAATAAAAATAAAAGTAACTTGTATGTGTATACTATTTACTTAAAAACTTTTTTAAGTATCATACTGATTCAAAAGTTTTTGCGAATGTTTTTAAGCATTACACAAATAATACACTTACAATGCTTGAAAAAAGTAAGAGAAAAGGAAAAAAAACGTGTAGCTGGTTAAATAGACAAATTATTTTCGGCATTATCGAGCGATGGTAAATAAAATATTTAATAGGTTAAAAGTATTTATTTATGCCGTGCACGTTTCACGCTTACAATTTTTTTCTACTTTTCGCTTTGATTATATTCGGAAAATAGTTTTTTGTGAGCGTTTTCTTCTGAAACAGCTTTCTAACCCATTTAATCTAGTGGCCACTCTCTTCGAGCTTATTGAACCTATTCAGCATCTTAATATTTTTTTTCTAACTTATTTTCATACCCTTTTAGTTACTTTTCATTGCCAGCGCATTCATGAAACGGCTTTACACTAATTTTTATGTAAAATCCGCATAAAATCGTGCACGTTCAAACATTATTGATTCATATCACCTAGTTAATAGCAAACTATATTTTTATTCTGTATATAGATACAAAATAGATTTTAAAGCAAGACTGTGGAACATTCAATGATAATCAGCTTTCAAGTTAATCGGAAGATAGATGTTTTATTGTAACTAATATTTAAGAACAATTAAAATATGAAACGTTTGTGACTATTTTAATTTTTTTTTTGCTTATTTTCATACACTTTTAGTTACTTTTCATTGCCAGCAGCGCATTCATGAAACGGCTTTACACTAATTTTTATGTAAAATCCACATAAAATCCAGAAATTATTGATTCACATCACACAGAGCATGATATAATCAACAATTATCTTCTCTGAAATTTACATTATTTGAAACAAAGATGCTTTCTAGCGATAATAGTTTGTTGTAAAACAGCAAAATGTAAAAGTGTAATTTTAGAAGAAGAGTTTACATAAGGGGTAGTAGGTGGGTTGGAGTGTAGGGAAAGGGGGATACGGTGGTTTTGCTTATTCATGAGAAATGCTTTTAAAATGAAAATACAGCTCAAAAAGGAATAAAAAACAAGCTCAACTTAAACAAGTTTACTTATTACTTGTTCGGAATAATTCGAGAATGAAAAAAAAGTTTTTTTTTCGAGGGAAAAGGGCAGCATTATGAAAAAGAAAAAAAATATGTTGAAGGAAATTTTATATTAACCGCAATACATATTTTAATATTGTCATCATTTATTATTATTTTGCTGTGTGTTTTAATTTTAATTTTCAACAACAGCATTTTTTCGGAACGCTTTTAGTTAGATCTTGATGACAAAAGGTATTGTTATAAAGTTTATCTTCTTTCCTCTTGTCTTGGCAAAACAATAGACTACAACGTTAATTACATATTTTACATTAAATATGGCACTTGAATAAAATCGTAAAAAAGAGATTTTTTAATGAAGACAATTGTCACTCGCATTAAAAAATATCTTATACACTACTCACACACACATGTACTTACACACACACTCACATACAAGTTGATTATAATTTAATTGATTGTCGATAGTACATGCATGAAATATTAATTATTCCATTTATAATTATGTGACAGCCAGTAATTTATTACGTAATTGGAATTTCATTAATTCAATTAATTTCAACTCGGCCGTAATTAATATTCCTAAAGTTTCGCAGCAACATTCATTATAATTTATTTATTAAGAAATTATTATTAATGCATCTTTAATTTTGCAAATGTAACGTAAAATGCATTTTTGCGCTGCATTTTTTAGTGCGCTACACAAAAAAAGGTAAAGTACTATCAGCAGTTTTTTGTGCAGCTTCTCATAAAACAACCGTTAAAAGGTAAAAGTTGTTTATTATTACTTTTAAATTAATATTTGCATATTTGCTTTCTTAAAATGCAGAATAGTGCATACGATTTTTAATCTTTATTTGCATTTTGCGTATTGCGCAACACAACGTCTATAAATATTAATATATACGAAAATGTCATTTAGCGAATTTCAGTAATATTAAATAACGTTTAATGCGATTTCCGAGCAATGTAGCAACAACAAGCCAAAAAAAATGTAATATGTTGAAAATATTATAAAGTAAATAAAAAAGTGCACAACACATAAAATCATTGTTTCGAAAACAAACGACGCAGTGTTAAATAAATAAAAAATCTTGTCGTGGCAATAAAATTCCGGCATAATGCATAATAAATAATTAAATTTACTACACAATTGAAATAAAATCATTTCATTGAAAAAGTAGTTAAAGGTAATGATAAAATAATAAATTCCAGCATACCTTACTCCCTCCGCCCGCCGTATAAACTTAATTGAAATGTATTAAATTAAGTCGCTTTAATATCGCTGAAAATAAAAACTAAGCTGAGCGTTTTCCAAATCGACCGAAATGAATTTTATTTGGTGATTACAAACGATGATCATCCATCCGACGCGCGCAGTTTAGCGCGCTAAATGTATGCATTAAGACGTTTTACTGTAATGAGTGGAAATTAATTTGTCGTGCGCGTGAAAAATGTCGAATGCTTTCATTACATCCTGCCAAAAAGCTCAAAATCGGTGTGTTAAACTCTAACATGGCGCTTTTATAAGCTATTGATAGAGAAAATTCTAATTGCTAGAAAGACTGCTTAAATAAATCTACTTAAATTTTAATATAAAACAATTATTTATATAAACGAAAGGTATATTTAGTTTAAAATAACAACCGAAAAGCAATTTTATACCACTTTATGGTCTCTTTTTAGATTATATAAAAGTTCCATCTCCGATTAGAGAAAACTAAAGATAGCACCTGCAGGTATTCCATCAAATGACTAGATACAAGACAATAATCTATGGTTAATGATGGTACTTTAACTCTTGCTAGGATAACTTAGTGAATCCTACCCGAAATTAAAAAACCCTTGAATTAATTAGAATACAAGCTTTCAAATTTCTATGTTTTATAATGATTTGTACATTTCCTTTACTTTTTGTAGTCGAACAACGAAATATTGGAGGGGGGGAGTACTAGGGGTAATTTATAAACTATTTCATAAACAGTCAATATCGATATATCAACTTTTAATGATTTTTCGATGAATTGTAGTATTTTTCACTGTTTTTACATCAATTTTCGATGAATTTAACTGTTTTTTCATTATTTCTTTTAATGAATTTTAGCATTTTTCACTGCGTTTTCATCAGTTTTCGATGAATTTAATTGTTTTCTATAATTTTTCGATGAATTTCACTGTTTTTCATTATTTTTGATAAATTTTAGCATTTTCACTGGTTTTTCATAATTTTTCGATGAATTTTAGCATTTTGACTTTGAAATAATTAATTTATGATATGTCCCAAGAGTTTTTCTGCACAACTTCATTATTCTAACATTGATTTCCCACGAATATGCATTTCTTCAAAGGTAGCTAACATGTTACCAATTTTTGCGATAGCAATTCTCTTACAAGTAAATATAATAGATGCAAGATACATTTGACAGTATGACTGTGCTATCGAATTGTAAGTGCTAAAAAATCCCCCATAAAAATATTTTTGAATGCTTTAATAGCAATTACGACAATTTACCACAAACAATTTTTTTACATAACTTAAACTTTTCAATATTTAAATGTCTGTTTTTATAAATTATATTGCTTGTTTTACGCTTATACCAAATCTTCAATCTTGTGTATTGAAAAAATCGAATTGGATTAGACTATGAATTGTATCCGGATGAAAAATGTTCGCAACATTACAATCGTGTTGTATGCATTGTACCTACCTGCAATGAATACATTTAATTAATAATTTATATGTATATCTAAATTAAAATATGAATAAATTGCTCCGATTTTAATTATAAACTAAAAATGTATAATGAAAAAAAAGTGTATACGTAACAAAATATACAATTTTTACGGCGGAAAAATTAAATTAAAAATGTTATTGTTGTTTTAACAACAACAAAAAAAATATGATGTAGTCTATTGTGCTCTTTTTTATTTTAATTTAATGTAAACAATAAAGGCTGTAAATTAATTTTCTTTTGTATCATTAAATTATGCGTTTTGTTGATTTTATTTCGCTCATTTTTTTGCCGCTCTGCCACCCGCCCCTCTCTCTCTCTCACCCGCCCTCTGTGCGCACATTTCACTTCACGTCTGATGTTAAAATAATAAATGTAAATCCTCTTATTATTATTTACATAAATTCGATTTGACGTATAAGCTAATAAATATTATTAGAAAATAAAATGAAATGGATGTGTTCGTGGAAAATCTACTTTTTAACAACGCACATACAAAAAAGTCAACAAGTTTAAATTTTTATTTACATAAAATAAAACATTTCGCTTTAATTTGCTTTTATACTTTAGACAACATTGCATATTTTTATATATATTAAAATTGTCAAATTGCGTTTTTATTTTAATTTATCTTTCGGATGGCTTAGATTGTTACTCGTATAATTAATACACGTGCGCAATGAAAATCTACTAAATAAATTCGTAAATGCATAAATAATTCCATCTTTATCCTCCACACACATTTTCTACAGAATTAATTAAAAGCGAAGTTAATTGCAATTTTAATTAAATATTATTACTTGATTAAAAACTTTTTCCGCATCGCGAAAATATTATTAATAATCATAATAATATTATATTATTAAAATGAATAGCGAATTAATTTGTTTCGTCGGGCCGACCGACCAAGTTTTTCTTCTTCTTGAGAAAGCGCTCGCGGCACCACACAAACAACAGGCAACGAAAAAAACATTGTTTGTGGCTGTTGTGTATGTTTGCGAATAACATTAATTGATTCGATACTTTGCTGCGAGAAGAGAACACATAAAATGATTACTATTATTGTGGGGGAGGTGACATTAGTTCATATGTAAATTCTAGAACTGTTATCAAAGTTGAAATTTAGTTTTTTTTTGTCAATGTTAATATGAAGGCAATTGTGAAAAAGCTATTGAAATTTATATAGCAAACTAAAATAGTTATTTACGTGTACAAAATAAAAATCGATTATGGTGCAACAATCTAATCCAATTCACATATTTAATAATAAAATGCTTTGTACACTGATCTGCTAACATCTACATGAAAATATTTAAAAATTAATTAATTCGATTCTCTCTGAAAAATCCATATGTAACTATTGTACAATTGCGAGGGTGGTGCACATTATTGATTCATATGCAAATCCGACAACTTATATCTTACTTACAAAGCGCAGTTTTTTTTGCAAGGAAAATTGTTTGTTTTGTTAACTGAGATTATTGAAGCACAATGAAGATATATGTTTATATAATAAGAGGAAATGTGACCAATTACGGCACAAGCTGCACAACGTCTTCTAGAAAAGTTACATATAAAAATATACGAAATTTGACAATATTATCAATGCAGTGATATTATGTTCCTTGGAACCTTAAGATTCCGTGGAAGCCTATTTCATTTATACAACAAGGTGTAAAACATTGCTTTTTATAATTAGGACGTCAGCCTTATGTTCCTTTACTAAAAAATGCTCTTATCCCTGATTTGAGTTCTTTATCACTGATTTTCAAATTATTTTTTTACTCGCGGAGCCCTTTGGTATGTTCCTTGG
>JARJDW010005888.1:0-14926 GCA_030264715.1 Adinopsis sp. GC000173 | reverse complement strand
AAAAATATGATTTGTCAGATTTCGTAGGAAATTTGAATTGTGTGACACACTTTCCACCCAAAGTATACGTGGTTTAGCAGAAAAGTAATGAGATTGATTTTATATTTTTTTAAACATCACTATATGTTATCTCCTACAAAATAGTTTTCTAGAGCAGCTACACAGGGATGGAAACGTTGTTGTCACTTTTTGTAAAAACGTTGGAAGTCTTCAACTGGTATGGTCTTCAGGATGTCTGTTACACTCTTGGAATTTTTGAGAACATTTTGAAGTTTAAGAAAAAGAAAAACACCACCGAGACTAGTCAGATGACTTGAGAGGTATGTAACCAGTGGTTACTAACCACAGGATTGCCAACAGAGCTAAAAATATTATGACGGAAATGGCAGTGTGACATGGTGCGTTGTCATGATGCTACCTCTGCCACTCACTGTAGTCAAGCAACTAATAAAACATCAAACTATTGAAGCATAAACCAACAGGTAAAGAAGTAATTTAACTAAACTTGTTATTTTAAGGTTATGTTTTTAGGGATAGGAGGAATAGTAGTAATAAAGTGCCACGAAACTCGCTCTTTGATGGAAAATAATATTGTGACTATCCTTTCTTCTAAACTAGAACATGAGGAGGACAATACCGCTTAAAGACTTCCAGTGCTGCTACCAAAAGTGGTGGCAACGCCCATGGAAACTATTTTGAACAGGATAACATTGTTGTTTGAAAAAAGTAAAAACTTTGCTAAAGAAATAAATAAAGTTGGTCTCATTACTTTTTTGCCACTCCATGTATATTGCACGATATTGCAATAATTCAACGTCAGATGGTAACTGTCCATCGTTTTTGTTAAATGTAATTAAATTTTAATGTCATATCGGCTACTATCTATAAATCTTTTGCATCGTTGTTGCTGTTTTTATTAGCGGTGCCGATTCGTTCATTATTACTATTAAATAGGTGTGCCCGCAGAGGATTCATTGTGAAAAACTTTCACCATATAGGCCTCTAATTCGAACAATTAAAGACGAAATGATATTTTAGCAATATGTTATGGTATTAGTGAAATGAATGTTTGTTTTACAGTTAATCAATCATCGTGCAATGCGCTGCTGGCAATTAGTCCGACAACTATTTATTAAATTGTTTTTGATTTTTAACAATGATAGTTTTTCATCATGGTTGTAATTATCTCCCAAATTGTTGTTAAGTTTGTTAAATAAATTAATGTTACTAGTGTATAACTTGTAATAAATAAGCTTATCACCTTAGTAATATCTCTTTGTAAATTATATATTTATTATTGCGAGTAGGTTGATTATTGGATATTGATTTAACATTTTCGCTTTAAATATTGGCGTTTTGTAATTTTTCTTATTGTAATTATTCATCCCTCAATAGATGTGGACATCCGTACTCGCGTATAAATTCAAAAATGATGGATTGGCAACGCGCAAATTTTATGATCGAAATTAACTTTTTGGGCGTCTGTACAAAATTAGTAAAAATCTTCAGAATTCGGTGCATTATTTTGTACATAAAAATTCACATTCAAAGTTATGGAATATAACTATATTGAAGATTAATGTAATTCTCTCGTGCGACAAATTTACGTCTACACACAACTTTAAGCTGGGAACATATAGTAAAGCGGATACAATAAGCGAGAGTAATAATAATAAGCAAAGAAAACAAACCTGTAAATGTAAGTTAGGGTCACTTTGGTTAAGGCGCATATAGATGTGATGTTCCACGACTAAGATCGCATGCAAAAACCAAGTCCTCGGTAGTATAGTGGTCAGTATCCCCGCCTGTCACGCGGGAGACCGGGGTTCGATTCCCCGCCGGGGAGAATTTTTTGGCATTAATTCTCATAACTCAGATCAAATACTAATAAATTTTTATATCTTTGTTTCAGTTACCAAGATAAAAGCCCACGGTGGGCAGGAACTTAGATATATCTTCGATTCATGAGAATGCAACAACTTGTAAAGTTAATTTATTTTTTCGCTAAATTCAATTGCTGTAATTTATAGTATACATACAGTATAGGTTTCAAGTATTATTAAATAACCATTGATGTCATTTAAAAATTTCATCAAGTTACAGGCAAATATTAAATATTCAATAAAAAAATCATCAATATGATTAAACTTTCACTGTTTCTAACATGCTAGATGCCAAACACGAATTTTAGTGAAATTCGCAAGTATCTGCTTATTATGTATATTCGATTTTAGGTATTAGTTTACAACTTTGCTTTGTTTTGCTTTGATTTATAATCAGGTACCTTGAACACTTCGTGAGTAGTCAAAATAGGAGTACTCCTCAGTACTACTACATCTCGAGATCTTGATACGGTATAAGTTTTTAAGTTAGATGAGCGTCATTATATGAATACCGATAGATCCTGTAAATACGAGCCATTGTCAATTAATCAGTAATTGAATACTTCCGACTGTAGCGCAGGACGTGTCTCAATCTTGGATCTATTATAAATTACACATGACCAGTGACGCAGAAATTCGGGTATCGATACCAATCTTTAGTAATTAAACATTCAATATTCTTACCAAGCAACAAAATTTCTTCACGGGTAAGCAGTAGCTGTCCATGCAATTTTTATCTTGACTTTATCATATACAGTAGATTCCCGATCAACCGCGAGCGGATTAATCGCATTTCAGGCTATCTCTCTATATATGTATGAATGTGTAAGTGTCCGGATTCTCGGCATCGTCGTCATGATAATGACAATTTTGATTATGTCGTCGTCATGACAATATGTTTATATCAATATTTTATGTCATTCAATGAGATGTCATTCAAATTAGCGTGCCAATAAAATTTGAAAAATTGATAATGATTGCGTAAGTTTGATTTAATTAGCTATTATACCAATGTTTCTAATTTCCGATATTGTTTAAGTCATAAAATCAAAGACAATAAAAAAACTTTAATGCGTATGAGTTATTTGTGGTTGGTATTTTCAAACACGAACATCAAGGGCGCAAATTAGTTATTTAGGGCCGATTTCATAATCATATTTAATGGTCTATTAAAATTTAAGTCTTCCGTTAAACTTAAAATCAATTTCATAATGTTTTTTAACGGAGCATTAGTATTAATCCTCGATTAAAGTTAAGGGCCCGATATCGGAGACTTTAAATTTTAAAGGGAGAATTGTTACCATTTCACATCTAACAAAAAGCAAGCATCAATTTTTAGGTTATAAATTATGACTTATAATTGAAATGTTCTTAACTGTATTTATCATGAACTGCCATGTATGGAAAATCATCATCTTCATCTTCGGACGACGAAGAAGTTCAAAGAAGACAAAAAGTGTATAAAAAAATAAATTGAGATAGTTTAGATGAACTAGAATTTTATCAAGGTTTCCGAATAACGAAAAATACGTTTGAAATTATCTATAAACAAATTTATAATAATTTACAAATAATGTAATTTGAATTTGTTAGGGATTCAGCATTGCCAACCTTGTTTCTTTGGTGGAAATGTCAAGCATATTTAGGAATACTTAAGAATACAATATTGCCAATCTCACTTAATGTAGCAAAATAACTAAGCTAGGAATTAAATTGATTATGAAATTGAAAAATTTTAAATGTCATTTTAAGACACCATTAGCTTAACTCCTCCTTTAGTTAATCGAGGATTAGTGATTTGATTATGAAATCGGCCCTTAGTCGTTATAAATATCACTTCCTAAAAACATGCCTAACTTTCCCTTGCTTACAAAACAGGCCTAAGAATTGCCGTTCCTTGCAACGGGCTGCGTCTAGTCCCTTATAAATATTAAAACTGAAATGCAAAAATCATTAATTACCTTGCGGTAACCAAAGTATGAATGGAGATAGTTTTGAATTCAGTATTATTTTGTGTTCTTTAAATTTGTTTTGATTTACTCCAAATTTCCCATAGATTTTAAAGTTTTTGGAGATTATTAGCGAATTGGCATCTCGCCTAGACTCATGCTACTTATTAACGCGGATGTCGCAGATTATCGGTAGTCTATTGCCTGTATACATATTTAAATTTCCTGCTAAAATCGGTAAAATGTTTATCAATTTTATTCAGCATGTATTACGCCATCTATATGTGAGAAGTCCAAACATTATTAATTACAGAGACAATTTTCAATAAAAACATAGAAAGTATATAATTTTCTTAATTAAAATCAAATTAATCCAATGCAATATAAATATTTTAGAGATTTATTAATCTATATGTACGAATTTAATTTTTCGTCACATGCAATTTTTGAGGTTATAGTTTTTATGATGTTTTATTTGCATATCTCAAATTTCCAAAGTTTCTAAATAGATCCAAATTTTAAAATTGTCATTTGCAATAAATACAAATATAACTTTTTTAAAACAGTTTATAAATGATAACATATTAAAACAACATTTAATTTTATTTAGAAGTTCAAATCTTCTGTTGGATCAGTTTGAATTGAGTGCAGCCATCTCAGACAAACTGCTGTCTGATTAAAATGAGTTTACCGAGTTTACCTACGAAGTTACAGACACTCCGACTTTACAAAGATTTACTTCGCTACGGACAGCAATTGCAACTCACTGATAAAAGCCACTTTGCAAGACGCGTTCGAAAATCATTTAAAAAAGGTAAATTATTGCAGGACGACGACGTCATTTCCCAAAGTTATATGGTATGGGGTGAGCGCTTTATATATTAATTCAAATTATAAGAAAATATTTTTTAGAGGGGAATTAAGTTACTAGAAAGGCACAATGTATTGTAGTCAAATTATCAAAAACTATACCAATTCTATACGGGTAATAGTAATTAATAGAACCAAAGCAACGTTGGATTATTCTAAAGTTCCTGAATTAAATGAAGCTGATTTAGAAGAACAACATGTTAGAGGCAGTGGGCCTGGTGGTCAAGCAACTAATAAAACATCAAACTGTGTTGTACTAAAGCATATACCAACAGGTAAAGAAATAATTTAACAAAAGTTGTTGTTTTAAGGTTATGTTTTTAGGGATAGTTGTGAAATGCCACGAAACTCGCTCTTTGTTTGAAAATAGGAAAATAGCAAGAACAAATTTAATAACAAAACTAGATAATTTATTTAACAACGGTGAAAGCATTGAGTCACAAAAACAACGTATAGATAACAAAAAATATAAGGAACATGAACGGCGGCGTCTTAAATTAAAACAGTTAAAACATGACTGGATGAAACGTGAAAATCTAACATAAATGTAACATAGAATAGAAATATAACAAAAACATTACATATTTTAACAATTTAAGACGATTTTGATTGATCACTTGCTTCAGGATTATGTTGCGCATTCATCGATGCGTTAATTTCTCGGATAAATTCCAAAATCTCTTGTTCTTCGGTTTTTTGACTAGTATCCGCCGTTTCTGCAGTTGATGGCACCTCATTGTCCATTACATCGCAGGTAAACGCATTTGAGTGAATTTCAGTATCTTGCAGTAAAATTTCTTCCAACGTTTCGTAACTTGGTTTTGTTTGTACTAAACTTTCAAACAGTTCGCGGAAATTTAAGTAAAGCAATACCAAATCGATATTATCTTGTAATAATTCCATTTCTTCCTGTTCTTCTGTATGTGAATCCATGATTTTATTAATATTTCAAGGAAACAGATTTCAATTTTACTACTTGGGTGGAAGCTTGTTGATTGTAAAACAATTGCGAATTGACAGTTGTCAATAAACAAAAAAACAAGAGAATTAAACAAAATAACTAACCTTTTTTTTATTATTAAACGTAATTTGTACAAAATAAAAACATAAGTTAAAAGATAGTACATTTTCGCAGTACATACTAAAAAAAGAAACGAGAATTAGAAAAATGTATTACTTCTATCTTTTTTCCAGTCTTTCATTTTATCTAATATTAAGGAAGCTCCCTCTGAGCCGTAGATTTGTATGCGTTCATCAAATACTTTAAAGCTATTGGAATTTTCGATCACTGTTTCTATGAATGTGTAGAACATCGTTGTTTCGGTGAAAAATTGCAGAAATCTTCGTAAACTTTTGCGCTTATGGTAGTTTATAAATTCTTCTTTCTAAAAAACATTTGAAATTTTATATTACTCTATTTTTTTTTTTAATTAATATTAATATTATTCTAAACTTGAATCTAAGTTCGCTAAGAGGGTTAAAAACATCATAAAAGGTTACAAAAAATGTTTAAAATTTAAACAGCGCATTTTTTATTAAAATATTAAGAGTGTAAAATATATATAATTTTTTATTGCAGTATACAATACTCGAACACGAATGAATCTGAACACTTCGGACAAAATGCGTACCAAGCCTTTAAGGCCAAACATATATCATGCAAATAATTGTAATCATTTGAGGTTAAAAACCTCCCATGATTAGAGAGAATTTGTTTGTTAGACGATGTATCGCTATAGATATGACAGATAATCAAGAAAGATAAAATTTTACGCACAAGTGAACAGTTAAACTAGAATTATTCATAAGATGAAGATTAAAAATTTTCCATATATTCTTTAGAAACATAACTATTTGCCAGATTATATCTGAGAGCTTTTGGCTAAAGGGTAATATTTTCAATTTATTGTCCTAAGCTTCAAGGGGTACTGGTGTAGCTCACTTTTATCAAGTTGAATATATACTTACTTGGAACTTTCCATCTTTAATATAATTCTTATAATGGCCAACACTATTTATAAATATCCTCAAAAAAGCGTCGCTTAATAATACATTAAAAGTACTTTCACTGCGTTTTGATGAACAGTTCGCTAAAGCCATTCCATCTTTGAACTCCTTTAACAAACAGCTTGGGATGATTTTCGTCTCATCGCCCACTTCCATTAAAATGGACCCTTCATCTAAATCAACTACTATAGCCTGTAAAATTCATAGATTATTTGTCTTGCTTGAGACATAATATTTTACTGATATAAACTTACATCTTGAATTAGAAAGTCATTAAAAACGGATAACGACAAAGCACCACAAATAATCGGCGTTGGAGTTTCAACAATTTCCCATAAATCTTTAGGAACTACTGGTATTAGTGTATGAGGCCAAATGAATGGATACAGCATATTTTGTATTGCTTCTATACACATTGATAATTTTCTGTGAAGAAAAATTTAAATTATTATTAAATTATTGCAATTTAAGTAAAATGGAATAAATTTAGTGGGCAAAAATAATCAAGTGAATTATTACACTGTGTTTGAATTACTACACAAAGTGGATAAAATTAAGTCAAATATATGTTGAATCTATGGTTGAATTTAATAATGTAAACCGTTTTTAAAAAAATTGCTCAAAAATTTAAGGTACAGTCATTCTTAAGCATCTGAAACGCGTAATTTTTTCTATAATTGAAGAATGATGCTACAGACTTGTGATAAACCATGTTTACTAATTCTGTATAATAAAGCAAATGTACAAATGTATAAAAATCTACTTCATTCATGTAATTTCTTCAGTCCTAATGACGACCGAAGGGTTGAAATACAGGTATGAAAAATTGTTTCAATGTTCTCTATTTCGCCAATTTTATTTTATAAATTTTTTAATTTTCTCCTCCTCACTTTCCATTTTCTAATTGGTATGATTGTTATAAATTCCAAGAAATTTTACACAAAAAACAACACTTTAATAATCTTCAACCTTCGTAGCTACAAGTATTTAAAAGAAAAAGATTGCGTTCTAAAAACTCAGAGCAATGGAACAATGAAAAGAGAAAAATCTAGTTTTTTACAAGAACAGACATAATAAAAACACTAAGATATAAAAATTGAATAATCTAAAACAGGAGCTAACTTTTAAAAATAATAAAGAAAAAATCATGATTTACGTCATAATTTTGCAACTAGTACAGTGCTATTAAAAGGAGTCATCACAAGACTGTCAGCATTTCAAAGAAAATGCATTGCTTTCATATGAAGTAAAAAGAGCATTGTGACTATTGTCATATAAATCATAGTAACCAAACAATTAAACTCAACCGAATGCAACAATCTAAGATGTGCTTTGTATTGCGCTAAATGCAGATTCTTACCCTAACAAACAACTAATAAAAATAACTTTTCTTTCCAACAACAATGAGGCGAACACTTTTTCAAGTATACTAGAGTTCAATGTATTATACAACTCCTCCAAATCCTTTTCTTTGTACCTCGAATCCTGATGGAGTGTTATAACGAGTTCAGTAGCCGAACAATAACTCGTCAAATTTTCAAACTCATCAACCAATTCTAAAACACATTAAATTTAGCCATTGATGAATCAGTTACTTATTAAATATTTACCGTTAGGTATAAGGCCATTGTGGAATAGAACGGCGTTTCTTTTATTGTAGCCGCCATTTTCCAATGTTTTATTCAAGGTACCATATTGTCCATTTCTGCTAGTAATTAAGTAATTATCGTAATCACTACTCTCCCGATTATCGAGCAGTGTGGCTTCACTCATATATCTATTAACTTCTACTAAACTAATTCGTACTGATTCGCCGGGCGAAGGAAAGCGATGATAGTAAAATTCGTTCAATAAAATATCCCTAACTTTGTCAGGAATGCCATGGCGAGATTCTAATTCCTCCAAGATTCGTCGATAGAAACGTGGAGCTCTATTTTTACTTAATATACAATACGCTAGAGGTAAACATGCATTCGAATTTTCGGGCAGCACACGTTTGCAATAACCGTAAATTCGTTTTCCCTGATCGTTGGTTAGTACAATCGAATAGTTTTGCGCCTTAACACTACAATCGATTGTTGAATCGGACGCATCGGGAAATATTAATTCCTCAATTTTCACAGGTAGTTCAACCTACAAAACAAATCACTTAAATAAACACTTTTACTGATTGAATGATTAAATTACTTCAGTCGGAAATTGAAACTTCACATACGGCACTTTTCCACTTAAACCGATCAACAGGCAGCAATGGAACAGGTACTTTTCATCGCTCTTTTTCCCATATCTTGATTGCATCCGAACTGTACGCACATATGTTTCAAATTTTCCAGCAATGGCATCGCAAGTGTCACCCTCAGCGCTGCTACGTCCCGATGATGTGTCATTGTTCTGATTGTGAAAGCTTTTTTCTATTGTTTGCCGAAGCTGCTTGCCTAGCCGGTCAATGCGATTGTCCATATTCGGCAGCGTTTCCGACTTTTTGTGCTCGAACGTCTTGATCAAATCTTTAATTTTTGATGGCGTGGTGAACACTTGATTCTCCTCTGATGGTGTCGATGGCATTGAGTCCATGTCTGAAGTAGCTGCTGTCGATAGTGATGAAATGTCTTCAACATTGCTGCTGTTATTGCCCTAAAATAAAAACAACAACTCATTAGTAAACTTCATAATTAATATAGCGCGTTATAATTGTAAATGAAAATGGGATTTATGTACTGTTATTTTTATATTTTAAGATTTATATCCTATGATTGTTGTGTTATTCCCACACACACAATAATCAGCTTTTCGTTTTCGCTTATGAATCACATTTCTTACCATTAATTAAAAACGAAATTGTAGCATATATGATATTAATGCAATTAACGCTTACTTCAAGAACATTACTAACATCTAGTTGAGTATTTAATAAATAGCATTACCATATTTAAACACAGAGACACGATGATTACAACAGCCAACAAAATTGATAAGTTTTAATTTTTATGTGGTTTCATTGTGAATGTTTATAGGAATCCATACGTGTGTGGGTTTTTATAACTCTGATTGTTCGTTTATTGAAAAAATACGAAACGGGAGAAAATAAATGTCAGCTGAACGTTTGTTGTTTATCAAATTTATGAAAGCGCCACGAGTGCACACACGTTGTTCGGTTTGCATAATTTAAGATTCACTTGTTTGGATGATGTACGTTTTTTTCTAAATTAGGCAACTTTGCCGGCATGACGAAGAAAAAATAAAGTTCATGCACCTTAAATTCAAATATTTTATTTTGACTTTGCATAGATAGGATTGAAATTACCTATGGCTACGTATGAACAAAGTTTGGTCATAAAAAGCAAATTGCCGATTGAATTGATAATTCGTGTTTATATTGTTCAGTACAACGTTGATGCTTTGGAGGTATTTTTCAATTCAACTGCGCGGTGAGTCTAGACTAAATTTAATTTATTATTTAAACATTGCGATACATTATGAGTTTATGTGTATGCATTCCATCTGTAATAATTGTAATAACGCAAGGTAGACACTGGAAAAATTAATTGAAGGGCTTAGACAAGCCGCAAATGATAGTTTTGGGAAAATCCGTGTCGAAGATTCAATAAAATATTAAACCATTTTAAATGTGTATTGTTCTACAATATTAATTCTAACTCTAACGTCAGTTTTGGATTGATTTATTTGGGTCTATTTGATTAAAAAATCGATAAATATAAAATAAAGAAATATAAAAAGCTGCTAGCTTTACTATATTATCATTATTGTCTAATGTTGAAACAAGTTGCACCTACCACATTATAATACTTAATAAACTAATGAAATGTTATAAAATGTGATTTATCACTATTAAAAATAAGCTCTTCAATATGTGAAAGTTTAAATTTTTATTAATTGTTTGAGTGATTTTCTTTACATTTTTATTTTAAATTGTATGTTTAATGTTACTTCTAGCAGCAATTTTGTGTGAAAACGGTAAGTATATTATTTCAGAAAGGTAAATTTGTGGTAAATTTTGAAAGATTAATGTTTCTTGGTGTATAGTATGAATAAAACGTCACTTTTAGGATTTCTTCCTGCCTTTTGTGTGATTTTTGTTAGGTTTTTGTGAAGTAACCAAACGGTTTATTTAATATATTTATAAAATTTTTATCTGTTAATGACATGCTATATCGAAATCCGTATGTTTTTCTAAAAATCTTTTCATTGTTCTTGTACTTAGACACCAAATTCTTAATGTACACAAAAATTTGACGATTCGGCCCTATTGTCTATCTATTTGAAGGTTAAGTTGCATGTAAAAATAACAATGCTATGTCAGGCGATTAGCTAGCTATAAATTTCCATTATTTAAATTTTAATATAAAGCTGTAAGTTCAACATAATCACATTTATATTTTACCAAGCCACTCACCCCTTTTTTATCCGTATAGCAACAAAACGTTGTCTATTTAGATTCAACTAAGAACACAAGCAGCAGCAACTTGTCACAAACCTCATAGTGCATATGAATAAATGGAGTTTCACTATGAAATTTATTCATTAATTCATTTAATCAATGATTCACCAACGCAACACACAGCACGGAATTTTCATTGTGAACAAATTAATTCGTTTGAAATGAAGCGTTTGCTTTCTTCCACAACTAAATTCGGAGCTGACGTAAGATTGCTTGCTTTGCTGTTTTTTCCGCACACGCATTGCAAAGAATTATTTATGGATTTGTTTATTTAATAGCCACAACTATGTAAAATGAAAAACGACACTTACTTGCTACAGGAATGAAAATATCTGATGGTGCTATCACTAACTATCTCCAAAGTGTTAACATTTATTAATGCTTCTTTAGGTTTATTGACCTATCGCAAAACTTTATTAAGCAAAAATGAAACCGAGTGGCAACGGCTCGGTGTTACAACTTAACTTCAACAACAACATTTAGCATAAATTGTAGCCGTATTGTTTTAAATTACCACCATATTTACGAAAAATTTACATTTCCGATAAAGGTAGCTAGCTGGTGAATAGGTTTGTTTATTATAATATGCATACATGTCTGAACAAAAATCAATATTTTCCGTAATTTTCAATTTCGTTTCAAGATTACAACACGATCACGAATTGTATTGAAACGTGCATGAAATATTATTAATATATCGAAAATTATGCAACGAAAGATAAGCGGCGTTGCCTTGGCCAATTACTTTTTACTACAATTTTAAGTGTACACGAAGTGCCAAAAATGTGCAAAATACTTTTACGTTGTAATAATGTTTCTTCTGGTGGTTATTAAAGTTTACTCCACTTCACAACGAGTAACCGCTATATTTTTACAGCGGCACCGTGAAATATTTTAAAGATTCAGTATTCTCCAATCCTCTATAAAATGTTTGTTGTAAGTACATTATACTATTTTGCATTTCAAAACTTTGAAATGAAGCCCAAATGAATAAGAAATGGAACAAATTTATAAATTTTTTATGTCTTATTTCTTAGCAAGAGACTTTTGCCCAGAATAGAAATGAATGATGAATTGAAACTTATACATACTCCTGCCTATAATACGTGAAATTTATTTATGTTTAGCACTGTGACAGCTTTTTGTAATTTATATTTTATTAATGCGGTGCTAATTGCAATATGAAGTGAGAAACGAATAAATTTGCGATAATTATAATAGAATAAAGGCACTTGGTTGATTCACAAAAAGTTATTGAGTGAGTAGTTTAGTTAATATATTTCGACTTCGCAGTCATCATCAGAACTACATTTGATGGTGACACAAAGACAAGAAAGTGCCTAAACTTACAAAGGGATGTGAGAAGCTTTCATTGGTGATATACAAAATGTAGATGGTTGGATTTTTTGCAATACATATTTCATTCGTAAACGCATTGCGAAAAGCGATATTTTTGCTGTTCCATTAATGTCTTTTTTACAAAAATAGATAATTCACCTTTTAAGTAAGTACTTTCCTTTATTTAATATGTTATAGATCTATTATTAATTAGCCAAAATTTGGTTGAACACAACGACTTATTACTTATTATAGCTACATTTTTTCATTACCTACAAAAAATAATTCAAATTCTTCTACAACATATGGCCAAAAAATAATAAGTTACTTTTAATTGCACATTACGTACTACGTCTTTCAAAATAATTTCATCGCACACTATAACATATACAAATTTACACATGATGTGCAAGAACAAGATAGAATGAAGAACCTTTGTGGTGCGAATTATTTATTTTAAGTTTTTTTTATATAAAATACTTTAATTGTTATTGTTGGCAGACTTTTTTTTAATAGCTTTTAAATACTTAGATTAATTTCTTTCATTGAAAGTCTCTATTCGTATTTTTGCATTAAATATGTAGAAAATTTATTTATTGATGAATATAATGGCAATAATGTGTGGCACTAATAGAAATCTTTACACTTTTTTGTAACCATTTTTTGCTCAAACACATCTATTGTTAATTGTAGATAATTAGAAAGGCAAAAACCGTCTAGATGAATAATCTAGAAAACTTTTATTTAATATGACTGTAATTATATGGCTCTCAATATGATTATAAATGATTCAATTTATTTATATTAATTACATGCTTTTTGATATTTATAAATAGGTTTAGTGTAAACAACAATCTAATGAAAAAGTAACAATAGCATTTTCAAGACTTTATATATTAGGTATTTACTTACATTCGAGCAAAATTAATTTACCTACATTCTTTGAAATGATGCAAAAATGACTCACATAAGTCAATAAAATACGGTTTAGGTCATGCAGAATTCCGGCAATCCTACGATTTTCGATATATGTCGTCAAAACAGTCTCAACATTTAATTAAATTTAAGGCTGGGGTCATTTTTCGTCCTACAACAGTCCCGCAGTGTTAAAGAAGTGCTCAAAATATACGTCTACTACTTTAAATTCATTTAAATTTATGAACAATGTTTGCGAACACAAAATATTAATAAAATCGATCTACATAAATTTTACATTATTGTGCCTTTTCTCTTTTTTCGATATTTCAATTAATCACCATATATTGTAGGTACCTACAACTGAAAATATGTTTTTAATATTAGGAACGATAAAGTTTAGATTACAAAAACCACATTTGAAAGTAAGGTTAAGGGCACTTGCATCAAAAAACCAAGTCGGCAATGCTTTATTCTTAAATCTTCCTGACATTTTCTCCAAGAAAAAACATTGGTAATGCTATATCAAATGACACTTATTCTCCTATTAAAATTTTAAACCTTCGATATTGTGTTTTATTTTAATGGAGAATTAAATTGTAATGGAACATTAAATGAGATGATGAAATCGGCCTTTAATGTCATGGAGCTTAGATCATAAAGACGGACACAAATAAATGAGGAAAAGACATGGAGAGAACGATCAGGAGCTCTTTAAAGCTTCAAAAATCACAGAGAACGACTATGGATAAAAGGTCTAGTACAAAGAATAGAAAAGGAGGTAAATAATATTATGATATTGGCAAAATTAAAAAATGATTTATAATCCTCAAGTTTATTTAATTCCATGTGACCTTCTGAAGTATTTAACTGTCCGTGCACATTCAGCCAATAAAACAGATTTGCACCAGATATGGCAGTCTATTATTAGAAATATTTCTTACTTTCATTCGTGACATTGAATTATTTTTTAATACATTACAATCTAATTTCAATTTTGATTATATAAGGCCGTGTTTTTAATTAGCGCCGTGCGTTGATTATTACGCGTAAAATGGTATATATATTGTATAGTAAATATAATTTGAGGCTTCGGAAAATGTTGCATAAAATAAACAATAGGTACCATACACTAGAAGAATGGCGAATTATAATTGCGAATTTATTGTTTAAAATGTACACATTTTGTAGAAATAATAAGTAATAATCGTTTTGAAAATTGTAACACAAAAAGAGGAAGCCA
Source organism: Adinopsis sp. GC000173 (assembly GCA_030264715.1). Classification (NCBI taxonomy): domain Eukaryota; kingdom Metazoa; phylum Arthropoda; class Insecta; order Coleoptera; family Staphylinidae; genus Adinopsis; species Adinopsis sp. GC000173. The sequence continues at coordinate 262 of JARJDW010005888.1, read as the reverse complement.
ACACTTTGTTGTTGCTTCAACAATATTATTAGAGATTTGCCAAGCCAGCGAAGGCATCATTTCAAGTAAATAATTACAGTTGTTGCATCTCAATGGATATAAATATATTAACATAAATGCAATTTTACACTTTCATATTAAACGTAAGTGCAACCATTTTTTGCGAATGAATAACAACTTTTGATAGCCAGCAGCAAATAACGTAGCTTTCTATAATTATTAGGATAGATAAGCAGCGGACAAGGAAAGCCAGTTTCGTTTA
>JARJDW010005882.1:0-15932 GCA_030264715.1 Adinopsis sp. GC000173 | reverse complement strand
CTTAGGGGAGTTGTTAGTAAATGTTGCAAATTTAGTGTCATTTCTAGTACATCGGACATTGGCCACACGCTTCGGCCAAAGTGCGAAATAGCCGGCCAGTTCGGGAAATGGCCAAACTTTGGGCTTTGGCCGTAACATATACATTGTTTGCTGGTAAATTAATTTGAATTGTCTGTGGAGACTTTTCTATTATAAAAAAACTTTCTAATAGTTAAAAAATAAGGGTTTATTGAATTGCCTGCATAAGTTTGAACATTTTTTTTAAATTTGCGATTGTCATACTTTACCCTTAACAGAATATTAAATAACCAGCTATTTTATACTGTAATGTTGATTTTTGAAAGAATTAATTTTAACTTTCTTTACGTCATAAACAATACTGTACTCTGGATGTTTAAGTTATTTTAAAGTCATTCTTTTCGTCAAAGGCTATGGCAGTTAGTAATTTAGGAAAATATTCCGCAACAGTTGTAAAAAAAATTACATTGCATCGCCATGCTATACTGTAGCAATAAGCTATACATGCATTGCTTGTTAATAAATTTATTTCAACTATCTGCGGAGTCTATTACTAGAAACTGTTTAATAATTCTGAAATATAGGTTAGTGAAATGTTCTGCATATGCTTGACCAAGATTCTTTTAGATTTACGAGTATCATAGAAAATTAGACAACCAGCTATTATTGTATATTAAGTAACATCTCGATTTTTGAAATAACATATTTTAATTCAAAGTTTTAAACAGTGCTTTAAGTTAGCTAAAAAACAGCTAATTTTCTTCAAAAGCTATGGCAGTTGGTAATTTAGTCAAATACTCCGCAACAGTTGTAAGAATTTCATCAATTACATAATTAAGTTGTTTTACGGACATAAAAAGTTGTGATATTGTTTGACATTTTAGAATGCGATGAAAATAAATGGGGTTTCAATTGTAAGTGGAACTGTAATGAAAACTGTAAAGGTGGATGCGATCATATAACTGGTTTATGCAAACATGGTTGTAAAAATAACTTCATAGGACATCGCTGCTTACGTAAGAGTAAAATATTTAAAAGAATCTTTCTTAATAGTATTTTTTTTAGCTAAAATTAGTCAAAAAATTAGTAATATTTTAACAACGGAAATTGAAATTGCTTTGATATATTCAGAAAATATAGACATCAATATTATATTTGCAACCAATGTGAGGTGACTGTTGTTTTGGCTATTAGCTATTGTTACTAACTTTTCATGTTATTTGTAGGTTACTGGAGAGTGGAAAAATATTGCCCACCAGCAATTAGATAGAAAACATTTTCGCCTAAAAAACCTAGAACAAAACAACATTTATTATTTAAAAACAATTCTATGTTTTTTATTTGGATGCGTGGATGATGTTATAGGAATTACTTCAATTCAAACTAAGTGTAAAGGTTTATTAATTATAATAATTACTGTAAAAGACTAAGTTAATAATTATTTTATTCTAGGATTAAATGAAGATAATGTTGATGTAAATCAAACATCGCGTAGTGTTGAATTAACTCTTAGCGGTAGTAAGGAATTTTGTCCACACAATTATTATGCCATTGAAAATTATCAAAGTTATACAATATATAATAAAAATACAGTGATAATAAATGGTTTAACACCTTGTAATAAATATCGTATAATATTTAAGGCTAAAAATGAATTTAAAGATCTAATTGAGGGCCAAACTGCATTTAATAAGATTGTTAAAACGGCAGAAGGTGGTAAGTTAAATCACAGCATATTACTGTGTCCAAAAAGTAAGATCAATTTTCAATTCAATTAGCCCAGGTAAACCGTACATCAATTATATTTGTTTTATGACTTGTAAACATTGTGATAAACATCTGTAACAATTTTCACATCAAAATATTCATTAGTTTTTGTTTCACGGCTAATGTTATATAACGCTAAAAGTGCATGCAACGATTATTACAATATTTAGCAAAACATAAATTTTGTTTGAGGAATGAAATTTTGGATGTAGAAATGTTCGGAATCTTGCAAAAAATATTCTGGGATCATGTTTTGTCAGAAAGCAATGCTTACAAGTGGTGGAATCAGTTAAAAGAAAGTCGAAAAGGCCTTGATGACGAAAAACGCTTTGAACGAGCATCAACCCTTGCCAACGTCAAGAAAAGCCAAGAAATTGTGCTCGGCTTTCTAAATATGTTTGTTCGGGAGTTGTTGGCATGTCGAAAGACTTTGCCAATATCATTTTGAAAGATATTTCGGGCCTAAAACCTGAAAATTATTGGTTAATTCCAAAACGTTGACAATGCACCTCTCACAGTGTACTCATCTTTAGTGACTTTACCACCAAAAATCCTGTGTATATCGATCCATAACTACCGAAGTCTTATTTAGAATCATGTCACTTATAACTATCCTAGAATCTCAAAAGAGTACTGTGGAAAAACTGTTTTGGGACGATAGAAGAGATTGAAGCATAATTCCCACATGCACTTTTAGTCTCGTAAAACATTCAACGTAAAACAAAAACTAATAAATGTTTTGACCTAAAATTTGTTACAGACGTTTATTACAATGCTTACAAAGTGCTATTGAAATTAAAAATTGATCTTACTTTTTGAACACAGTAGTAAGATAGAATAAAAATTGTCAAATAACTGGATATGTTTTAGAACCGGGTCCAGTGAAACTCAAATCGTTTGAATCAACTAGCACAGAAATTACAATGCACATTGACAACAAATGTCCTTTAAAATATATTATTAACTATCAGGTATCTATGTATTATTTCCATTAACTGTCCGTATATAACTGATTTAATTTTTTAGTTAAATAGGCATTTAAAATGTTTAAAGAATGAATCTATTCCCAAAATAAAATATACTATTAGTCATTATGATGATTTCACATTGACGTATTTAGAACCGTTTGCAGAATATGCCATTTATATTTATGCACAGAATGCATATAATAGCAGCAGTAGAGGTCGTCTAACGCAATTTTATATAAATACAACAGGTATCTAATTAAATGCTTGAGATATGACAGCAAAGTTAACAAATTATTTTTAGAGGAAAAAGGTGTTTTGGATCATCCAAAAATAATAGGTTACGATAATGTAACAAATGTATTAAAATTGGAATCTGTTCCATGCAGTAAAATTAGAAGTAACAAAGATTATGCAGCGATTTTAGGATTTCAAGAAGAGGAGTTCTATGAAAAGCATTCAATCTTTCAGTACACTCAAATAGTGAAGTATTTTAGTTCTTCAGTTGCTATTCCTAAATATCTAAAATTCTTCACCAAATATAATGTTTACTTATTGAATGCAAGGAAAGAGAAAATTTTAAATGAAACCATATTTACCTTTTGCACACCTGCCACAGGTAAATTAAATTGTACATATTATATTGTAGTTGTTACGTGTAGAGTAGACAAAATTGCAAACAATTCAAAGCACTTAAATTTCTTACGATTTACAGATCGCTATTAAGCAGGTTTTTAAAATGTAGTGACAAAACTAAAAATACGTGTACGATGTAGGCTGGTGAAACCAAGCAACGTGCAATTTCGTTGTTTATATTGACATTAAAAATAAGTACGTTAATACTCGTTACATAGAAACGGCTCATAATTGTATTGTCATCAACTTTAGACCTCCATACAAAGTTTGGTTACGATTGGATAGGCGTAAGTCACTTTAAAAACGCTTTTAAAATTCCTAGCAAACGTGCAAACAAACATCCTAAGTTCATATAAGCATTGTAATTGTCTACACTCACATACGTAACAACTACACCCCTACAATATAAATAAAAATAATAAAATAACCTATTTCAGCCCCAAACATTGTGACAAATTTAACAGCCTATTCTTTTGATAGCAATTCAATATCAATTAGATGGAAAATGAGCTCTATTAAAACAGGTGTTCTCGAATATTACGTATTAAAGTTAAACAAAAATGATGATAAAATAATTATTCCGGAAGACTGCAAATTGTATTCTGGATTTGTTTGTTATAATGTGAAGAATTTGGTGAAGAACAGAAATTATACTATTGAAGTAATAAATCTATGATTAAGTATTACAAATAATAATAATTTATTAACTTTTAGGTACGAGGCAAAAATTTTAATGTTGAAAAATTAGGGGAAGCTGCATCGATTGTTGCCACTACGCATGAAAGTAGTAAGTGTATACGTACAAAAAAGTTGCTGTGAACTATTGCATTATTAGGTTTGTTTTGTTTATCATGAACGCGAACATTTTTCATATGCACTAATAAAAAACATGTTTTTTATCATTTGCACTTTTAGTTCATGTGCAAAAAAGTGTTTTTTTGGCAAGTTTAGTGAAAAATTCATAAAAGTTCTGCGTTTTTTTGCACCTCCTATCGATTTAATTCATCACATTCATGAACAAATGTGCACACCTATTGCGCTTGTTCTATTTGCGGAATAATGTTCCAAAGTGGGACTTTTTTGTCCGTATTTGGAACTGTTAATCATGCAAAGTCGATCCCTATTGGCTATAACAGCTTAATTGACAGTTCCAAGAAGATTGTTCCTGGTAAATTGAACAAAACTGTCTAATCTATATTTTTGACAATGAAATTACAAATTATTATACAATGCCAAATTGCTCTCTATGATAAAGGGATAAACAGGGACAGTCTAATCAACTATACAAAATTAACGGTTGTCAGTCTACTAATAAAAATGTTTTTTAACAACATGAACTTGTCATGAACTACAGCTTTTAGTGCTGCACTTTATAGAACTTTATGTGCAATTCAGTTCATGTGCAGCATAGCTTCATGAGAAAAAAACAAACCTACTAATTAAAAATGCACGATTGATTCAGAATATAATCTAATTCAATTATTTTATACAGAAGTCAACAAAACTATTTATTCTCAAAAGAAACAATACTAGAGCAAATACACTACTAAACTAATCCTACTCAATTCAAAACTTTATACTAAATTATTACCTGTTATAATAATATTTTGTCTTGATATACTTTCATGGGCATTTTTGCATATTATTTACTACATACCTATGCCGAATTGACAATGTGAGATGATTTGATCATATGTGTATCTTCATTTTCTCTGCAAACAATAATTTGATAAGCCATCTGATTAAATTATTGTCTGGGGGGGCAGTGAAAGTGCAGCAAGTGCTCAAAATCTTAAAAATTGTGTACTTAGGGTATATTATAAAACAAGTTTCCCTAACAATTTAGCTCACATTGTTGTATTTCATGTTATTTTTTTTCTGAATGTACCTTTTTAAGTTGTCTATTATTGTATATAAGACATAAGTAAAATGATTAGACACTAATAATAGTCATTTCAGAACCTAGCCCACCTGAACTTATTTCTGAAGAATCGAATGCTCAAAAAATAGCGTTTAAACATCCTGAAACGCCAAACGGAGACATAGTAAAATTTAAGATAATAACCACTTGCAAGGAAAGCGAACATACCAATGACTTAGCTGTAAATGAAACCAATTATCAAAGGAAATACGAAGTACGATTTTTTTTATTAAATTAAAAAGAGCGTAAAATTAGATTTATTCACAATTTTATATTAACTTTGTAGAAAATATAACGTGTAATCATTTTGTTATTTTTTTATAGGTAAATATAAATGTAATTGGATATTGCAAAGTTGCTGTTCAAGCAATTAACAGTCAATATGCTAGTGCAATGAGTGAAATTAATATAGATAGTCCCTATCAAGCTATAAAGAACTCAGAAAAAATATTATCGAGTGGATCATCAGCTCCCTTGTATTCAACAATAACATCATTTGTTAACATTTTATTTGGAATAATAGTTATTTATGTATCGAGGCATTAAAGTGATACTTTAAATGGTGAGTATAAAGATTCATTTGCCGAGGCGGTAGCCGAGGCAAATGCACATGCGAGGCATTTAAAGTACATTTAATGTCGAGGTGCATATTAGATTTTTTCGGAAATCGATATTTAAAATATTTATATGCTTGCTTTGCATGATTTTAAAGGTTAGGTGACATCTTGTGTCTATTGCATGTACTATTATGTAAAGACGGTAATGCGCCTGCACAGAATAATAATTCAACCAATAGGATGTTCAATAGAATATATCGACGAATCAGAACTCGGAATATAATCACGTGATAATTTTTTAATGCCTAGGTATGAAAGTAGCATTTTAATGACTGATTTGAGTCATTAAATTAATATATTATATGCCGATTTCCGAAAAATTATTTATATCACTTATTATTTTAATTTACATCAGGCAGCAATTTTTTTTGATTGAACATTTTCGCTTCGAATGGCGCGCTGTATTTATAAAGTGGCTCGTCATTTGTAAGCAAAGGTGCTCAGCCAGGAGAAAACGATTGAAAAAAAATCTGATAATTTGTTAAATGTGTACAAGAAATAAATTAAAATAGTTTAAGAATACAGTAATTTTTCGAAAAATGCAACTTCGAAAATAACAACTTTGAATGTTGCAATAATCGATTAAAGCAACAATTTTTCATTTCAGAAAAATTTCCAAATTGCAACAAAACAAAAACAGATATGTTATAGCTTTTGAAAATTTAGTTGAACTAAAATAGTCTAGTAATTGAATAGATTAAACAGTTTTTGTGTGTGTTATCAGGTAAAAGTTTTTGTTGTTAATTATAATTACACAACAGACCTATGTAATTATAATTAATTTATAGTTTTATTTTGCCCTAAAGAACAATGGGTATCAGGAAAGAAAATATTTCAATTACACCCATTTCGAAAAATGCAACTTTTTTTAAATTAATGCAACTTTTTTTCAAAAATCGTTTCAGAAAAGTTGCATTTTTCGAAAAATTACTGTATTTTAGGCAAATTTTCGAACTAACGCTATCAACAAGAATTTCAGTAATGTTAATAAGTATTCCATCTAAAAATAAATAAATTTTTTATGTTTCCAAATTGGTAGTTAATTAATTATGTGGTTTTAATTGCTAAATTGACTACAAATATAAATTCAGTATTTAAATTTCTGTAGACAATATTCAATACGCAACTCCTAACTACAAACTAGATACTTATAAATTTATTCCATTTGAATTACAAACTCCAAATATGTTAAGATAAAATGCAAATAGTTTTAGCTATTAATAAATATCTATATATGTTGCATTTATTATAGAAATGAAATAAACATATTTCCTGACTCTAATTTTCAGAAATCGGTACCTTAAATAAATTTGCAATTTTAATTTGCTAATTATGCCGTAATTATTATAAAAATCAACACATATGAAAATATGAAAGCATTAAAAGCAATTTCGATCAGCCATCGATTGGCACATTATTAACATTTCAACGCAACAAATCGAATGAAATAAAAATGTATTAGATCTGCGCCAATCAGCGCGGCCTAATATGATAAAAAAAACGATGTGAAAAATGTTTCACAATGTGCTTGATTGATGCTTAATTGTGTGTAGTTTTTCTTTATGGTCGTTTAACAATGATAAATTGAGCTCGCGCGCGCAAAAAAACAGAGGAGTGGAGAGGAGAAAAAACAGGGGTTGTGGGAGGAGGTGGCGGCGATGGTGGAGCGTATTGTCTGAAACATTGAGATTAATTAAAAGATAATGGGTGAGAGTGTGACGGCGATTTGACGATCGACGACGACAGATTTTATAATTTTCTAATTGCGTCGTGTTGTTACTTGTTGTAGATACTATACGTATTCAGCGCGGTTATATGTTGTTGTATTTTTGTGTCGAACACAATGCAAGATGTGTTGTTCTCGGCTATTGTTTTTGCGCACACAATTCTGAGTTAGCGCGTTTCGATTGATGACCATTCACAATGTGTACACAATGTTCGCGATTCATAATTGAAATGTGCGGGATTACTTATTTATCTATAATTGCATGCAATTAAATCATTCATTGTTCCCGTTATAAGTTTTTTGAAATTTGTACATACTCTACCTATTGTATTCCCGCAGTTTGTTTATAGAAGCTTGATTCGTTAATCTAATTTCAAAAGGTTGTATATAAAAATCTAGAAGTGGGTTATAAAAGGTCACGTAAACGTAAAACCCTATACTGTATAAATAGGTTTAAAAGAATTGCTTAACAAAATTTATAGTTTTTATATAAACTTATTTTTCTATATTGTCGGCGAGTTGTATATATCTTAGAAAATGAAAATATGTTTCAAGAGTAATAGTATTTCTTAATAATTTTGAATTAAGTTATTGAATAATTTAAATTTTGGATAAAAAGTAATTAAATTTGTTTAGAGAATATTTGATAATGATAGTTTTTATAATTAGCGTCTACTAATTCAAATTTTTTAAAGTTATAAAATAATTATTTTTATATCAAGAACAAAATAGAGTGTTTTGAAAGCCTGAAAAGTCATTTTACTTTTGATATTCACCTATAAACATTTATGTAACGACGTGCATCATTATGCATTTGTGCAAAGTGCAAGTGATTGTAAACATGTATAATTTCAAGCACGTGTGCAACAAACACCTATTTTTCATTCTGCAAATATGTTGATTTCTCATTTTTCATTTTAAAGACGTGATTACAATAGCTTTTCACAAATTAATATAAAAAATGCAACCGACTTAGAATGTCCAAATAGATTCATCAACAACGTACTACGGTCATTGTGTTGAATCATTTAAACCGAGCAAAATCGAATCAAGAACATCACGCTTCAAATGGCGACTATAGCACATAGCATTCTCACTATAGTTAGTTAGAAATGTCAAGAAATACTACAGAAATGATTATGTGAAGTGTGATCTTAATTATATTTACCTTTGCCCGACAATTTCTACATGAAGTGCCTTATAACCCCTATGAAAAAGCCAGTTTAATTCAATCTAGTGGGGTAATTATGTGTATAAATCGATGAAAACTCGTTGGAAAAGGAGTAGAATGTAAAATTATAATTTAGTATAGTATTTAAAAATATGCAAATTAAATTTTATTCTAATTAATTAAAGATGCACAATTCCGATTATCTCAGCAAGATTTCAACAGGAGAAAAAACATGGCAACCGGCAAGAATTAAGATACCATGTGTAGAAATCGATAAAAACCCGGGACAAAAGAAGTAGAATGTAAAATTATAATTTAGTATAGTATTTAAAACTGTGCAAATTAAATTTTATTCTAATTAATTAAAGATGCACGATTCGGATTATCTCAGCAAGATTTCAACACAGGAGAAAAAAAATGGCAACCGGCAGGAATTAAGATTGTGCGGCAATTTTTCAGCGCGACATCGCGATGATACCATCTGACACCGAGCTGAAGAAGAAGAAGACGCGAATTTTCTCCACTAAGCACAATTACGATTAAGCATCCTGGCGGTGGCGCGCGTGAAGAAAAAAAGCGCACAATCAACAAGTTCGTGTGCGGTATTAGCATAAAATTTGCAATGTCCATTCGCGTTGATTATTTGTACACACGGCAACGATGGTTGGGGGGTGGAATTGTTTTGCGATGGGCGAGGGCCGCCGCGCATTATGCAAATAATATTATCAACTTTCAACGAGAAGGGAGAATGCGCTCGCCGGCCGTGGTTCGTATAGCAATGAGATGATTCTCCGTATAAATCTTTGTGTGTGTTTCATGTTTTATTCAAGAACAATGCGGAAATTGTCTGTCCGAAGTCTTTCATCTGTATAACTTACATACATTACATGGCAATTGTTGCCCGCGCGTCGAAGATTTTTCCCTGCAGGGCGACACAAAAGCCTCGACCAACACACCTTTTAAATAAATTTCAATTTTATGTGTAAAGTTAATATTTATCGCGAAAATTTTATATTTTTAACGCTCAAACTAGCTCGCTACATAAAACTTTATAGTTTTGTTAAAGACAATACAATTTAAAACACGAAAAACTATTAAATTAATTCTTATTTATTTTTCTTACAAAATCTGTTTATTTTTTTATTCTAGTTTTACAACAATTCTTGAAAGAGTTTTCTCCGTATATCATATTAGATAAATATTGTTGAGATGTTTTATTAAATACTATATAAACATTCATGAAACAAAATATAATTATAAAATTATAGTAAAAATAGAGATTCTCAATTTTATTTTAATGTAGAAGCTTTTTAGATTTATACAAATACATAGTTTTGAAACTGCATTATTTACTAAAGAAGATTTCTTTGCAATACCATCTATCCGACCGATCTTACAAGCTTGGCCGAATTGCTTAGATCTCTGTACCGGTTGATATTGAATTTATGATATTTTATTACGTGAACCCATCGATTTTGGGATAGAGAAAAACACAAAACTTTAAGGATTTTTTTAAAAATATAAACACTAACGTTTAAATTATAAAAAAATGTTTTAAAACAACAGTTTTATTTACTAAATAATTAAAAGCAAAATTTATATTTTGCATTGTTGATTTTTATATAAAAAACAAATGTTTGCCTCAAAAAACATAAAATTTATTTTCTAAATTCCGAACTCTATTGTTATTCTTAATATTAATAAAATTTAAAATGAAAAATATAATTTTAGGTCTAATTATATTTACTAAATATATCATTTACAATTTAGAAATGTTTCTTGTAAATGAAAAATTATGAAATGTATATTTTATTATAGATTTTTAATTAATAAGCTACTATAAAGTAATGGCATCTAGTAGTTTAACGTATCCATCAACAAAACGTTTTTTTTTTTGTTAAAAAATTAATGGAATTTAAAAGTGGAATGTTAAATATTTTATGTCTTCTAGCTGTCCGTTTTTGGCATGTGATATGCGCTACATATAAAATTAAATGTTTAGAGCAAAAGTAACTACTATATGGATACGTATATGCACGTTGACTTTTTTCCGCTCTAGGAGAAAAAGAGAAATAGTATGTACGTATTTAATCATCTTTGATGTGGAAATTAATTCGGCGCGCATCCACTACGCAAAAACGAAATAAATTCCATTTGCAATTCGCACCACCCGTACGGAAAGCGAATGAATATATAATTATATCTCGTTTTGCTAATTTATTCACTTTGGCCTAAAATTATAAAATCGAGGTCAAACATTTTATTAGAATTAATAAAACGAAAATTAATAAAAGTGTATTGAAATTAAAATTTAAAAGCCGATTGTTTATAAATATATTCAAATCTTACGTTTCAATCAACGATTTGTTGCATTATATACTTTCAGAAGCGCTGCGAAATGTTGTATGTATAATAATGTACCGGAGTATAAGTGTTGGCTTGCTTTACATGCGGCAATAAAAGGATGCATTCTTGTTAATGAGAGTCATGGGATGAAATGAAAGTTTTCCATTAGCGAGAGTTTAAATAAATGGGCATTTTTTTAGTGCAGCGATTAGCAGTGAATTTATGATATACTCTAACGCTGAGAGATGCTGATACTTCAAGAATGTAGTAGTATTAGTCTAGTTTTGTTGTTGCTCTCTTCCAGCAGCAGCAACAGCAGCTCGAAACAATAGGTAGTTTTAGTGCTTCAACATTAATTATTCGAGTCAAGATGTAGAAATAGTTTCCCCCATTCGGAAATCTATCAATTCTGGCTCTTGAAAGCTGATATAAGTTTAGTGGCTAAAAAATAGACATCTAATTTATATTTATTGCAAATACCTAAGTATAGTTATTTATAATCGAATGCGTAAAGTGATGTTTTACTATATTGTTTGCATAGACATAATAAGTATAAATTATAAGTAAATCCAGTTTAGAACACTTCCAATTTATTTAATCCAATGCCAATCAAATTATTAACAATTTTTTGTGTAACAAGTAGGAGATAAATCGAACAGAAATATTATTAGAGTGGCATATAGCTTGGTACCCACAAGACAGATAAAATCTGTACTAAATATGATACATAATTAGCAGGAACTAATTTAACCATTTACAATTTTTGTTTGTAAGTTGTACATGGTAAGGAGTATCTATTTATTAAATTGATATTACACTCTCAATACCAATACATAAACAACCATTATGTAATAAGAGCGCAAAACGGCAGTTTGGCAATGAAACGCTTGAAATATGAAAAAGCATTTGTGGTTGCATTTTATACAAAATATTATCTACAAATGTTGTATTATCGTTTTTACGCCGTCATTGTAGAATAATCCAATACATTTTTATTCATTTCTTAAAATCTGAAATAATTTTATAACATAATAACATGTATGCGGCTTCAATAAATATAAATTTTAATAACTAATAATGGGTAATAATATTTAAAAATAAACTTGACATATTCTTAAAACCAAACATTTTCATTTAAATATGGCACAACAATGTATTTTTACTAGAAATATCTACAAAAATAATAAATAATAAATGACTCAACAATACTATACAATACGCGATAAATATATTGCGTTTTTGTCTTTGAGTACTGATCATATACCGTAATTGGACTTACTGATCCAATGACCTAATTTATAAAACATGTGACGAAATATATCGATTCATAACAAGACATTAATGCATATTATTATTCTTCCGAATTTCCTTTTTAACTCTATTCTTAATAATGAAAATTTTTATTTTTAATGTAACGAGTCTCTATTGTAGTGATGGTTTACAAAACATAAAAACTTTAAAGATAATTTATTTGAAACGTCTTGATGGCAAGATTCAATCATTTATTCTAATAATATAATATTTTTGTGTGATGAAGAAAAATGAAATCGATCAGTTATGGAATTTACATCTAACTGAACTCGACTCAACGTACTTTATCATTTTAATTCGTTGCAAAGTCGAATAGCTGCAGAAAGTTTTCTTTTCCTCGCCGGCAATTAGTTCGTAATGTTTATGCTAATCAGTAGCTATAGGGATGTAATACTAATTGAAATTTTACATGGTATTCTTTCATGAATTTCCAGAGAGGGCGAGGGCAATGTTGTAAGTATGTATTACGTTGCAAAGTGTGCGGGAGGGTGATGATGGAGAAGTGTGTGGGTGCTCAGCAGCGAGTCCACAAACTAATAATGGGATAAGCTGTTTTAAAATATTCATAATCCGCACTTCTTGGCCTGGGCTAAATATTATTCTTATTTAATTCGAGGTGCAAATTATGCAATTCGCTGAAAGCGCACTAGTTACACAACAAAATCTTACTCTTTGCTCGCTGGGAGTTTTAAAGAAGTTAATAATTTAATTAATAGTATATAAGTTTACAAACATAAAAATGAACGTTGGTTAGAATTAGAAAGTTGTAAACTGACACGATTCGAAAATAGGTCAAGTCTTCATAACTGCCGATACTGGACCAATTATTATTATTATTATATTTTATAATTGTATACAGTGTGTTTTATTCTAAGGAATACATATAGAAAATATAATCTATACTTTTGTGGGTATTTTCCAGCATTTCCAATCAAATTATTATCAACTTTCATCGTTACAGATCGCAAATTCAATAAAAGCTGCGTTTTTCTCGCTGTTTCAATCAATTTTGATGAATTCTTTAAACGCTTCGATGAAAAATGTTAAAAATCAAGGAAAAATCAGAAGAAAATTGTGCAAACATTTCTCTTATACGCAAAAATAAATCCCAAAGTCCAAAATTGAATGTTTAAGAATCTTGATGAGATTCTAAAAAGCTATTGATTGTATTTCCATTATGTATACTTTTGAATAAAACGCACTCTATATCTACAAATACTAAAGTAATGAAAAGATATATGATTTTATGTTTTAGGTTGTTAAATAATATTGATGGATCACCATGCGTTGTCAGTATTCAGCAACAAACGAATTTTACAATTTGTACCAAATTAATATTGCAATATGTAACTAAATTAATAAATAATTCTCTATTGATTACATCTACATATATTTGTATGATAAAAATTCATCGATCGTAAAGCTGAAATGTCTGTAAGGCTTTACTACAATCAAACTCTTTTTATAAATTTATGTTTGAATGTAGGTAGGTATATATAAGAAACTTTGCCGACTTCCAACCAGAGTTTAACGTAGAGTATAACTTTTTAAGAATGTTACATGTGTTGAGTTTTGATTTATTATTATTAATTTGCACAGCGTTGTGACGAAATACAGAAAACAATATTGAATTGTACATGTCGCCTGCCTCTAGAATGTTGATTGCGTTTACACAAACTCGACGCAAATTTTGACATTTATTCACATATTCATGTTGGCAGTGTAGTTGGCAAAGTAATTTTAAACTTGAAACTATACTCGCATTTAGATTATTTCGAATATTTTGATAGTTTTCCACATTATAATTTCATATATGTGCACATAGATCGATATTTTCCATCGGTGGCGGCAGCAGCAACATACGTAGTTACATATTAATAAAAGTGTAAAATTCAAATTTGTATCAGCTTTATATTGGATGTAAATATGTTTGTATAGATTTTATTGCAAATTTACTGGCGCAGCGACGCAAACTTTTCAGAGATATATGTGGAGGACATATATATATATCGGACGATAAATAAAGCAAGTAATGGTGATGTTTTATCAGAAATCTAAGAGACGAAACGAAATAAAATTGCGAGCTGGCAAAATATTTACACTACTCGCAATATGTCATAAATTTGAAATTATAATAATGCCACTTGCGATATAAACTCACGTAGGTAGAACATTCAATTGTATTTTTTTTATTCTTTTTTAACAAGAATAAAATAAATAATGTAAAGATAAATTTCATAAATTCGAATAAATTAGAATTACGTTATAAGATTGATACAAATTTGAATATCGAATAAAAATTTACAGTCAAAATCAAAAAAGTCGCAAAAATCATAAAGGGGTAATGGTAAAACTGGTAGATTAATTGCGCTCTAACAAATAAATTAGTTAAACAAGCTACTTATTGTAAACTCGTCGTTAAATATACAAAAATCACATTTGTAATTATCAGGGATGTCCTGTAAACTGTATTCTGTAAACACCATCCCGAACATTTCCAAATTCATGTCAAATTAATCCAGAAGCGTCATTACCCCGTTGGGCAAATTTTATTTCAAGAAGATGTGAATGGCAATCTGGTGCAAATTATATCTTAAAATGCACAGCACAATTTCTCTTTGTATATATACTGATACGTTTTTCTGATTTCCACATTTAATTATTTTTCAGATAGACCAGGTTGCGTTATTACCCGACAATCGCCATAACCCAACTTTCTCCTAATTATTGATATTTTGTTCTTATTTTATGAATTTCCTGTGCCTGTTGTAAAAAGTTAAATCATGATTCAAAAAAGAGCTTCAATAACTGTCTAGTATATCTGATAAAAGAGATGTGATTTAAAATGACGTTTTAATCAAAATAAAAGTATCTTTTTTGCCAGGAAGTTGAATGAAATGAAAATTTACATGCACAATAATGTTGCAAATTTTAATCAAGCACCCTCACATGCCAATTTCAGCATAAGAAATAGTAAGATTTACATATTAATATATGCAAAGCTAATCATTTATATGGCAATAGTAATAATTTATAATAATAATTATGCACGCAATTTTTGTCGTTTACATTCCGCAATTTTTTAATTACATTTCCAAATATTCAAAACAAATAACAGTGCATACAAAATTTGAACGCAATTATAATATTTGCTAATCAAATAAAATAATTATATTTAAATTTTGTTGTTAATAAATAAATATTTGTTTAATACTAGTAGGTACGTTCGGCTGTAGCATTAAATTTAATAAATAAATGGAAACAGATGGAATAAAATGTGTAAGGAAATCGATGCAATTTTACAATTTGCTATCAAATCATGTCAATTCCATTTGTGAGATTATACAATTTCAATATGGCCCATAAAATTGCCCGCAAATATCGAAAGGATGAATTTATGTTTATTGCCCTTATTATGTTAAATCATGTATGTTAATTTATTGTCTACCTACAC
>JARJDW010005878.1:0-23739 GCA_030264715.1 Adinopsis sp. GC000173 | reverse complement strand
AGTGCCTTGAAATAACAATATAAAACATATTGTGTTATTAAGTGTCAATTGATGTAAATAGTTGTATTTCCAAAATATATAAATATAGTTGAACTCAAATTAAGAACTGAAATTAAACAAAAGACGTTTTATTTGGATGGTGCACTTGCTCTAAGGATAGTTAAAAAGTGGTTTGGTCGATTTTGCAATGGTGATTTTAATTAAAACGATCAAATTCGCTCTGAGTTTGGTTTGTTCCGTTCTGTCAGAATGTGCGGAACCCATATATCAAGTTTTGAAGTATAGCAAGATTTTTTTAATGACGAAATGCTGTCGATTTGTCAACATTTAAGTCCTCAGCAATCTCTTAAATCAAAATTCTTGGGTTACTATTCACCAAATCACGGATACAGTCATTATTAATGCCGAAAAGTCGAGCAGAGCGAGGTTTGTCGTTCAAACTGAAATCATCATTTCCAAATCGACCAAAACACTTTTTAACTGTTCTTGAAGGTTCAAATAAACGTCTTTATTATTTTTTGTATCAGTACCAACACTCACTCCTTTTTTTGGAATCACCTAATATGATAAAAGACATAAGTCTCTTGAGATAAAAACATAGTACACATATCTGAAAATAATAAAAATGTATTAAATACACAAACGTTCAACTTTCATGTATTAAATCACCTGTCTGAAATCGCCAATTATTTCGCACCAACTTGATGCATCAAGTAATTAAATTTTAAATTAACACGTCCGTGTATGGATTAAAAACGTTGCATTGATCAATCATGCACAGAAAATCGTATACCTACACACACGCTTGCATCGCTTCAATAAATAAAACCCAGTTTCTGTATTACAAATTTACAATAAATTTGATACAAACGCGTACGATTCAATAACCAACTTTGTGCACACGATACATCTGGCATATAAATAATTTAATAATTAGTTTCGACAAGTAGTTTTTAGCAAACAAAGCGCTGCTTATTACTATATTTTGCATGTTGGGCGCGTCAGGTAGCGTTTCCCAAGCAAATTGAAACTCTATATATATTTCATTCACATGCGCGTAATTCGAACCTGCACAATGGCTTACAGCTGCAAATTATCTGTTGCACAAAAATACGCCAAGTTCGTAAACTAGGTGGCTTAAAACGATTCTTATTCGATGCGAAAATGTTCTGAAGAGAATAAACGCTCGAACATTTTTTGCTACGGTGTGCGTCGATGCAAATCCTCGAAGAGGCACTAACAGCCAATTATTTTCGTAGGCGAGCAATCCACAATTCACAATAGTGAAGGGATTTTAATAAATCAACATTGAAATCAAAGTCATTCAGCGTCGAGCGATAATAAAACGGCGCGGCCCGACTTTATTAAGACGACGCAACTGATATTCGAAGTGGATTGCGAGTATCGCAACCACAATTATTTTCTATAAATAGCTGCCGTCTTGCCGCCGAGGCGAAATTTAATTATTCGCGAAATCGATAATTCGACTTGCGAATAGTTTTCGCATAACCACCACCAAAGAAAAAGAAATATAATTCGCACAGCGCATTGTTCGTCCACTTAATGCGCCGCATAAAATTTGACTTTATTCCAGTGCCGGATTTAACCCTAAGGCGATATAAAGTTTAAGGGCCAACTTTATTTTATAGTTTATTATATATGACAGACACTTGACACTTTACGACCATTCGCTTAACGAGTGAGCAATTTCCGTACCTTAACACTTTTATTTTTTTAGGAATTGTGCCAAGCGGCTTTTCACAATATTTTATATAAAATTAATTAAAAATAATAGTATTTTAATAAATTATCGTACATAAAATAAACAAATATTGCTTAAATTTTAATTTAAATTTCAATATTTTTTTACAATTTTAACATTTTTTTATACTCTCAGCTAAAGAATGTCGTTTAATTACACCGAAGTTGTAATTTAACAACAAGTCAAGCAAAGAATCAGAAATATTATAGTGCCACGCGGGTTGTCTGAAAAGTTTCAAGCCCAATCATCATATTATTTTATATTTTTTGTGCAATTTTTCTTATTTTTTTGTTTTTTCTATGTTGAATATAACGTTTTGCTAATTTTTTCAATATTTTACGAGTGTTGCGCCTTTCTCGCTCTATTTGTATCTTTTCATTCCTTTTTGCGTTTTTCGTTACTTTATCATTATGATTTTCAGACGTATTGTATTTCGCGTTTTTCTTTTACAAACATCGCAACAAAATGAACGAAAAAAAACACAATAAAAATAAAAAAGTGTAACAAAGAAACCCAAAAAACAGAAAACTATGAAATAATGAGAAGGCTTGATACTTTTCAAACCAACCATGTATTATTTTATGCAATGTCATTTCTGTGCTTTGGATCCCTTTGATTTGCGAAGCCCGACACAGCCGCCTAAACCAGCTAAAAACTCGTTTATACATATATCGGATTTGATAGATAGAAAATAATCTCATACAGCGGAAGTCATCGCTATGTTTCACATGTAGCTATATCAAATACATGCAAATTGTTTACTAACTTTGTATTGTCATTTTCTGATATTGTTTGCTTCATTGGCAAATTCTTAGCAACCTATATATCGGAACGTGTGAACGATCTCTAATGGTAAATCCGTCACCGCTTAATTCCATCATAATTTTTGTTATTTGAAGAGATAAATAGCAATTTTATCTCGATTAGTCGTTACCTAAAAACTTTTCGAATGTCATCGTTTCGTAACAACAATAGGAAAGTAATTACATCATCGAAATTTTTATCAGGTCAACGCACGCATTTTTAACCTTGTTTCGCACGGTGTAATCCACGTCGACGGGACAAATTGTGAAATTGTTTTTGAGTGCGACGCTTGCATAATATTGATTGACGGGGCAAAGAAAAGTGTAAATTTTCAATAGATGATAACCCCAAATTATGTTTTCAATGTTTTAACAAGCGATTTAATAAAATTACAAACGTTCGCTTCGTGTTCGCACCAGTGGCGTATCTAGAAAATGTTTACTTGTCAATGATAGTAAAATGTTTTCAAATTAACCAAAAACAACAATAACAAATTAAAACAAATTCTTCTAGATTTCATCGGTGCACAACTAATTACAGTTTTTAAATTATTTAATCTTAGGGTTTTAGGTAATTGTTAAAGTTACAAATAGAAATATCTTTTAGATGCAATTTTTCGTCGTTTAACCTTTTCAAGCCGACTGGAAACTGCGACCAGCCACACATTTAAAATTATTTTTTAACTAATTTAACTAATTTCTAATGGAAATCATAGTAGAATATGTTATATTTACAAACGCTAAATAGGCAATTTAGGCCCATACTTTAAGAAAAACACAACTCTTTTTTATACTGGTCACCAGCGCTAAAAATATTGTAGAAAACAATCAAAACATGTTATTTATACATTTATCAATTAACAACTATATAGTAAACAATGTCTATATTCTAACTCGGGAATTGATCCTCTCTTCGTGTTAATTAAATACATGATAAATGGAGTTCTATTTTGTGCAATATTCTGTCGTAAAAAATACAATAAAAGAAGCTGTAACAAAACAATTTCTTGCAATCAATAAAATCGGATTTTTTCCAAAAATTGTCAGAGTATCTAAGAGTCCCCATAATCTACGGACATGCGTTTTTTTACAACACCATAGTTACGCCACTAAATCGTACACAAGAGACAGTGTAATAAAACAAACCCTTGCAATTTAGTATTGCTAAAATAATTATCTGTTTTTTTCCAAAAACCCTTCCTACGGTCCTTATAATCAACGGGTTTCGATGCAATGCCTTTTTTTGATACTCTAGTTACGCCACTGAATCGTACATATTTTAATGCTTCAATTACGAGAAAAAACATACATACAGTTCTTTATGGGCTTTTGCAATCGACATGGTAGTCAACCCCAATCATTCACGTGTATAATTGGTCACATAACTCAGGGGCATTAAATTAAAAAAAAATGTAAATTTAGCTATAGTAGATATGAAAATTTATTGCAAACATAATCGTATTCGTGTACAATTAAAAACATGTTGACGGGGTGACAAAGCAATTAGTTGATAGTAGATATGCTGTATAACTTCGCCGAATAATTGCCGATAAATGTTGTTTCATGTTTATGAAGCAATGATAACTTGCAGGTAAAGTTTACACTATTTGGTAATAGTAAAATAACCATTTTCGATTAAGCGTGTGCAATAAAGCGCTCGTTTAAATTTCGTTCGCTTGTCAATTAAACAAACATACGCGATATAAACGCGTTGTTGTACAGCGTCGATTTTTCTCTCGTTCGAATGCCGGCCAACGTACAATGTTTGATGTTTTAATCAATTGATTAAACGTTCTAATACGATTTCCATTCATTGCATTGTGCGGTGCGAACGAGCCCCGTTTCGTTCCCACAGTCGAAAATAAAATCAAACCACCGAATAGAGAGAGGCAGTTCAAATAAAAAAAAAAAACGTCGGTGATTAGTGCATCCGGCGTGGCGCGCAAAGAATCACTTAATCAAAAATCGGGTAATTCCGTCGCAATTATTCACCACACGCTGGCGGATTAGATTAGGCATCTGACGTACAAATGGGCTGGAAGCGCGTTGATGCATTTAATGTGCCACGTCGATAATGCATCGGGATGGCATGAATTTGCCATCTATCTGATCAAACCTGCTTGTAATTATCTTCTTAATCCTCCACGAACGATACGCTATTGATAACTATTGATGATAATTAACGCCGAATTATCGTTATTGAAACGACAAATTGCGTCGCATATATTCTATTTAAAATAAAAACTAATTGAATGCTTTCATATGATGAAAGCTTAATTGGCCGCGGTTTTAATCATTAAATATGGATTTGTTTTATATAACAAATACATAATAAAATGTGTTCATTAATAATATTTAGTTTAGCTTTAATAATTTGTTACATTTGCATGCTTTTTCCAGGAAAATATTTGTAAAGTATGTATTATAAATTTCTGCGAACGAAAACAAACGCGCGTTCGTTTATTATTTACCTATGCGGCGGTTTTAATTTAAATTTAACATACTAATTAAAAAGTTTATTATAAAATTTTTGAGATTCTGAATAAAGTCATGCAGATATTCTAGAAACCGAACAATGTGGATGTGTCTAAATTAAAAAATTTAACAATTTTATTCTGAATTATATCTGATTATTTGTTTTATGTTAAAAATTTACAATATATGTATAAAATTATAAATACAGGCAAAAGACCTTCATAATTCCAGATTTACATAGTTTGTAAAAATCAACACAAAATTGCGCCGTCGCTCCGGTACAAAATTGATGAAATTTCTTTCTAGTAATCGACACAATCATATTTTATAAAAATTCTGAGATTGTGACTAAAAAGATGCAGATTTTCTTAAATATGACAAGACTTGCGTGTGTTTGTAGATAATTTGACAATTTTATTCTGAATTATATATGATCTATTTTTGTTGTGCATCAAAAGTATGAAAAGACCGGCTCGTGCAAGCTAGAACCGTGTAAAAAAGCAATAAATGTGCCGACTCGCCGGTGCGAAATTGTTAATCGGAACAATAAAATATTTTTATACAATGCCTTTCATTATTATTTATAATAACAAACAAGTTTTTCTACTGTATAAATGCAAATTTGTGCATTTTCAATGCCAGTCTTGCAAATTAAGTATCGAATGAATTAAGTTTGTGAAAAAATGTCACCTGTCCAAATAATCCCATACAATTAAAAGCAATAATATTTTACTTAAATCAAACAAACCAAATAATTAAAAAAAAAAACAAATAAATAGTAAATTTATGAATGTGCATAAAACTGGATAATTTTTATTATTGTATCTTTTTAAATAATTTTATTTACTTTAGATTCTATACTATTTTATTGACATAGCTAGTAATCAATAATGGGAAAATTATAACGACTAACAATAATTTTTAGTGTACACGTATTTTCTCTATAATATAAATAATACTTATTATAGAGCCTCCATTTTCTATTCTTTTAACCAACAGAGGGTAAAAATTTAATTACATACCTGAACCTTAACACAGTGAATTTCAACCTATGGGGAACGACTCCTATTGAGGAACACAAGTTCATTATAAGAAGGGCACAAAACGGCAGAAAAATATTATATAGTAAGCTTTGAAAGCCATTAAAGATATGCGAAAATCAAAGCAAAATTACAAAATTTTACTTAATTCAATTTTAGCTTATTTATTAATGAATAATGAAGATTAATGTTGTTTTTATGTAAATTAAGAATATAAGTACGAAGCCGACTTTAAATCAAATTAATTTTTAGAGAAAACAGCTACAAAAAACTTTTTTTATTAAAAATGTTATCAATTCTATTACATATGTATTGACTCAGTATGTTGTCTGTTTATTAGATAAAAATTTGCAATTGATTTTTAACTTACTTTTCAAATCGCTAGATCTAAAACTTTTCAGGTAGTTTGGAACTGAATAACAATGCATTCTATAATCACTTTTTTGTCATTGGAGAGAATACTCATAATAATAATTTTCCCAATTCAGAAAATGACATATAACTTGAATGACGTTGTCAAAGCGACAGCTGGTGCGGTTATAGAAGTGACAGCAGAATAACAATGTAGTCATATAAAATGCTCTTTATTATTTATGACTATTTATTTGAAAATTAATAATAAATTATTTTAAAACTATTTTATTGCTATTACATTTTTAAAACTAGCAATAAAATTTATAAAAAATGTCGAAAAAACTTTGAAACTAATTGAATTTTGTTGATGAAAATTGAAGAAAACTTGCAATAAGTTCAATTCATGCAGATATACCTAATTGCTAGATATAAACAGGGCCTAATTCACGGCAAGGCAAACACCTGCTCTAGGCTCGGGACAAATTGGGATCCATAACCGCTTCCAAATATTGCTTTATTTAATATTAATACAGTTAAAAAATCAGAATCAAAATTTGGAAAAAGGCTCATACATACAATTCTGCCTTAGCCCCGCGAAGTTCGAAATTAGTTCCTGTTTATGCGTATCTCTTCAATAAGGTGAGTTATCGAGTGGTAAACATATTTACGCAGATTTTGAGATGTAGAAGTCAAGACTACGAATTGATCCGAATTTCAAATCTTAGTCAACGTGAAATGTTTTATGAAAAGATCTTTCCATATTCAACTTTATTTGATTTAGAGAAATTTTCAAAAAATTGTTATAGCTTCCTAAGGTTTAAGTTGATAGTACTCTATCATCGGATGAATTCGGAAATGTCATTAGTTGTGCCATCTACATCTCAAAACTTGCGTAACCCCCAAGTTTAGCATCTATGTTGTTTTTTAATCAATTGTTTAGATTAGAGCTAGCCAAGCGAACCAGTCAAGATTAAATATGTGTTTTATTTGAAAGTTATGCTATTCTAAGTACAAAAAACATTGTTCATAACTCAGTTAGGAAGTGTGCGATCTTCACTCGCTTATTGCAAATTCTCCCATAAATGTTTCACGTACACGTACTTCCTACCCTTGTTATAAAAATAACCATTTTCTATAATTGGCATACAATATTCAATATTATATATAAATCAACCGTGTACAAATATATTTCGCGGACGAATAGAAAATGTATTTTATGCATGCTGAAAAATTGTCATGTTTCTTGGCTTTCGCAAGACGACAACATTGCAACGTACGCGAAAACCAATTAAAAGTCGTCAACTTTTTTTGACACTTTAATTGCATCTACTTATAAATAGTAAATTATAATTCAACTTAAAAAATGCATTATTTCGATATAAAAAAATGCGAAATGAAAATGAAATTTTGTTCGCTGAAATTTCATAAATATATTGAAGCTTATCGAAACGCGCTTGAATAGAAAACTTTCCATGTTGCAATAATTTGACGAAAAAATCAATAAATTTCGCTTTTTCTAATCATCGTCAAACCCCCAAAATCGCATCCCAGCAACAACAATCACAAACAACCTTCCAATATGCAAGCATTTCAAAAAAATAAAATATACAAAAAGAAAAAAATCCATGCCGCTTGATGTGCCCGCTGATTTAACGATTTCTCGTCGCCTGTCAATTTCACCGTTTCGCAGCACACACACACACACTGGATTTGTATGTTATTCTTTCAGCGGGCGCGCGTTTGTCGCATAGGCCTGCTTAGCGATTCCGCACGCGCATCCAGCGAAATATCAATCCCGCTGCGACGCAACAGCGGCGCGAGCATAGAATACGCGATGTGTGCGTACGTTGCACGCACCGCACACGACGAGGAGGAAGAAGACGTCAACGATGAGGACGATGCGCTCGTCGAATTAGTTATTTATATCGGGCGAACGATTGCTCGCGATCATCCATCAACTTCGCATGCAATTTGGGCGCTGATATGTTAGGATTTTTTTCTTTCTCTGTGTGTTGCAAATTGAAAAACTCGACGACTTAGATGAAGCATCACAATGCGCTGATAATTGAGCCGTGGAAAAACAGTCGATTCTATAGCTAAAAGCGCGTGAATTTGCGCGGTCATGTATAATTTCCTGCAGGAGGTGTGTGTATGTGTTTGTGTACGTACATGCAATGTCTCTTGTTGCATGCATATTAAGCGCGCGAGCGAGTGAGAGCGCGAATTGATTTTCGCGAGGGCACGCCGCCGTTAAAAGGCAAGACGCAATCTGTTGTTGTTGGTGTGTGTTTACTCGCAATCGCTACGCGACGAGCGGCGGCGTCGACGGCGGCGGTGGAGAGAGCTCGTATTAAGTATCATTCAAGATACAATTTCAGATAGAAAGCGCATATTAAAATTGCGCCCGCGATGCTAAAAATGGATATTGTTGTAGCATGTGCTCTCGTGCGGTTTTATCGTCGGAATGAAATTAAACGCTGAATGTGATTTTTGTGTGCACGATGCAGCGTCGTTTTGTTTAGACGTTTATTATTTATCGACAACGTACGCTCAAAATTTATCAACTCTATTAGATTTTTTTATGGTTCACTTAAAGTTTAAGCACGCAAACTATACACACTACCTATTCTTTAATAGATATAATAAATATGGCTACCAATTACCCATACATTTAGGAAAGAATCTTGATAAAAATATTTCCAGTGATTCCCAAACTTTATTGCATTGCTAAACTCTTTTTGAATAGAAACTGTATTACGGTAGCTACTCCAAGTAAAAGTACTTATGTATATATACTCATAAGTTGTAAAGTAGTTACGGCAAGGCAGGCGGACAAATATCCGGGGGTTTGACTTATTTAGGAGGCCCCGTGCCAGGAATTATTATATTACCTTAAAATGTAAATAGTGTTAAATGCCTATGTACAGTGTGTCCCCAAATTGACTTTACTAAAGAATCAAAAATTTTGGAATCTAGTTTTGAGATTTTGGGATTCCACCCTACTTGGTCTGATGGAAGTTATAAACATATTTTAGGTTTTTATAATTCAAGATGGTCATGACAACAAGGAAAAAAGCAGGGCGGCATCCCAATCCCTCAAAACGCGATTCCAAAATTTTTGATCCATTACACTTATAGTAAAGTATTTAACTATTATTGTAGCTAATGTTCTTTTTGCTACCACAAAACTATGAAATATTTTGCAACATTGGCGAGTTTATTTTAGAAATGCAACAAATTTTGAAAAATGAAAAAAATGTTTTTAAGAAATGCTTAACAAAATTTACACCTTTTAAAAAGTACTTTGGTTACTTAACATTTTATTTAAAAACAATACAAATAATCAGATTACGATACAAGAGATAGCCAGGATAGTCATGATCTCGCAAAATGTGGTGCATACATCATATCCTATAAGAGGAATAGATAAGACTTCGGGCAAGTGGAATCGTGAGTCCACAATAACGTGCTTGTCTCTGGTTGAACTCATCCGTGTCTATCAAATAACCATTGATCCGTTAGTATACACAAAAAATCAAGGAAATATTGGACTTCACTTGACTAAATAGCTCCGAAGAAGACAAAGACTTTTTCATTATGGGTTTTGCGACAATAGCACACCACACGTGGAAGTTTGGTACTTATTAATTGATTCTCATATATAATTTAGTAAAATTTAAATAATAATATAATATAATCGCTACAACGACACAATTCTCTTTCTTGAACGGAAACGGAGAATAATAATGACTAATTACATACTCTTACATAATTTAGAGTTTAGTAATAATCATTAGAATTGTCATAGGTATTGAAAGTTACACGTATGAGTATTTTTATATAGAGAAATATTAGATACCTACATGCATGGATTGATTTTTTTACTGAAAATGTTGCGGCAATGTTGAACAAACTTTTTGATGAGGTATTATTCAAAGAAACAAATAGGGAAGACAAACAAAAAGCACTACTGTGTCCAAACAATGCAACGACGTTTAACAACATTTGTATCTTGGTTAAATAAAAATATAAAATTGAATAAAATTGTTATAAAATTGCAATTTATAAGTGTATAAAAAAGAAATAAAATGCTACAAAAATGACAATAACAAGCTGTTAAGTATATATGCTAATAAGTACGTAAAATTTTCAATGTAGCGAAAATATAATAGATTTGAAGACCATTATTGGGATAAAATATCCTCCTATTATAAATATATATATGTATACGTACTAGTATTACTGAATTTGACCATTTTTTATAAAACTTAAATCTTAACACTTCTCGATTATATTAAAAACAAATACTTTAACAACATATAATTTTTTACAAATGTAACGAAATTGTTATTGTTATTTGAAGCGGGAAATTAAAACGCCCATTGTTTCATCCTTCATAAAAAAATATTAAATTTTTATGTGCAAATATTTACGTAAAACGTAATTTCAAAATAATATTATCCCAAATTTACATATTATATTATATAAAAAGCACGCAAACAACATCTGTGTTTGTTTTTGTGTGCACAAAAACAAACTTTTTTCTATGCCAAACAAAAAGTCGACTCATAATAATTTCCAATTGATTGCAAATTAAATATTATTATTATTGTGCATCCGACGAATGGGAGAAAGTACACAGCAACGCGCAAATAACATTTAAAATGCATTTTAACGAGCGGCAAATGACGTCTCGATGGAAAAACGGCCGTAACGATACGCGCGACGTTATTAAATTTCATGTTGAATCTGCATTTCGACGAAAACGAGCTTGGCGCGTTTCGCTTTTTTTTGTTTTAATTGCTAAACATGCAAATATAATTAAAAATACGTTGCAACCCTTTGAGCAAATACGACGGCTTATTTATTGAGCAGTAAAGGAAAACGGCAGCTCTTCTTTTTTCTTTTTCTTAGTAGATGGAACGCTCTGTACGTTGTTAATAAATTTATTATTATGTCATCAGTAAATTTTCTAGCTGCTTAAAATTTACTAAATATTTTATATCAGTATCTTCTATACTTTTAGACGGCTCCACGTTATATTTTATTGTAGTAGTTCAATGCAGTTTATTGAATTTATAACACACAATCGATTAATTTGTTAGATTAGTTGAACTTTTTGTCATTACATTTTCACCGAAATAGCATGTAACCTGTTAATGATTGCAGCGCGTCCCTTAAAATACTACACTGAATGTAATAAAATTTTCAAGCTGCTTAAAATTTACTAAATATTTTAATCAAGTATTTTTAGTTATAGACATTTCTACGTTTTATTTTATTATAATTCAATGTAATTTATTAAAATTTTGGTGACAATGTTTTAGTTTTTTTAGGTTAGCGGTAATTTTTGTCACAGTATGAAATCTAAATAACATACGACCTGTTAATAATTGCAGTACGTCCCCTAAAATGCGACAATAGATGTGAATAAATTTTCTACCTGGTTAAAATTTTCTTATAAATTATTTTATTTAGGTTTCTTCTACTTCTAGACTTTTCCACGCTTTTTTTAATTGTAGTTCAACGCAGTTTATTGAATTTTTAGCGCACAATCTATTAATTTTCTAGATTAATGGGAATGTTTGTCACAGCATTTTCGCATAACCATGTATTTCTTCTATATTAAATGTCTATATGAAACCTAAATAACATACGACCTGTTAATAATTGCAGTACATCCCCTAAAAGGCGACAATAGACGTGAATAAATTTTCTACCTGGTTAAAAGTTGCTTATAAATTATTTTATTCAGGTTTCTTCTACTTCTAGATTTTTCCACGTTTTATTTTATTCTAATCCACTACAGTTTATATACTTTTTAACAGACTATCTATTGCATTATTGCCATAGCATATTATATGAAGCCTAAATAACATACGACCTTATGAAATTGCACTGCGTCCCTATAAATTTTCTTAATTATATGCGTTGTTTTCGTCGTTTAATTGCGCGGTTTTAGTTGTCGCTGCACGATTGTTTTAATAGCAATACATTTTTAAATTGCTGCACATACTTAATTTTGTCGTTATTACATAATATTTATTATTAGTTCTTTGACCACTGTCAACATTGCATAGTAAGCTGACAATTTCCAATAAAAAATTAATCACAAAAAAAGAATGAAATAAGATTATTAAATTTTTAATCCTATAATTCTTAATATTTTTAACTAATTAACAATTATTATAGGAAGGCAAATAAAATTTGTAGAGTAAAATCTGTCAATTTTTCAGCCAGTCGCAAACGCTAATAATATCTTTACCAAGCCGAGGGACGAACAAAAAAAAAACAAGGAAAACAGCAGCAACTTTTTTTATTAATGCGCAGCGCGCGTTATTGAATTATTAAACATCGTACATAAAACAAGCGAATTAATAAATTTATTATGTAGATGTTCGATGATAAAGCGCGCACGATAACGGGGCCAAAACGAAACGCTGAGCTCGTCCGAAAAACCGGGGTGGCACAAAGGCAGCGAAAGAATATAAAAGATTATTATTGCTGCCGTTCGAACGATTTCGATATCCACGCGCTTATAATAATAATGATGAGGATGATGGGATAAATCAAAAAAGCGTATGTAAGTACTACGATTCAGCCACATAATTAAAATGCGCCGCGCTGTTGGCGCATCATCATCAGCAATGCAAATTACGAATCGATTGATAAACAAATGTTATCATCGTTTACGAGTGTTGAGGTAATTGCTAAGGAACTTTGTTATCAAGTTCACTACTTCATTATTTGTAAAATCCTATTCGCCAATTTCTATTGATTTTCTAGATTTCTAAATGAAGCCGCAACATTCCTAGGAAAGTGACAGTAAAATGCGAACGAATAAGATTTGAGTTATTTAAAATATCTTTACTAAAATTAGGAAATAAATGTCTTCGTAAAAACATTTTAGATATTAGTTTAAATAAAAATCAAAACGAAGAGGAAGTAATGAATAAATCCATTAATATGTTATATAAATATATTTTTCTCTACTGTATATATCGGGTTGACAACCAGTAATTGCCGATTTCAGTTATAGATGCTTTTCACTCCCATTTTTAAGATATCCGTAAATGTTATGATCTTATTCTGCTTATATATATTAACTGTCATCCTAATCTAGTTTGATAAGTTCATTGGCTATATATTTTCTCAAAGAGGGTACAAGCACGAATGGAAAGTATTGTGATAATAATGACAAAACAACTTCTTACATCTACTTAGCAATTTGTAAGCAAAACTTAATAGTTTTATTATTACCTACATCAACATTTTTATTGATATTAATGATGCTAATCGTAGTGCAAGTATAAAGAGGTATTATTCAATAATTATTTAACAATTTGCTTATCTTATGCTTACAAAAATAAGATTATAGTAAACCTTTTCAAAACGTGTTTGCATATCGTTTTTATTTATTGTAGATTGGTTATCTGGCGCTGTATATATTATAGAAGGAAGAATATTGGGTGGAAAATGTATTACACACAATCAATGCCTGAAACTGTTATGATATAAATGAATTTGGCTGACGGTAATTTGACGCGAACGGGACTCGTCCTTGAAGAGGGGCGGCGCGGCGGATCGATTCCGGTTTTCCGTTTCGATATTCTTACCTATATCAGTTTTGCTAATTTCCTTTTTCCCCAATCCGATGGCAAAGACAGTAAATCTACTGTTGAAACCATTCTCGATGAGATTTATGGCAATTCCCCCAACTTGGTTTAGTCGATAAGTGGAATCGAGATAATCTCTTTATTCAAATGCACTCACCATGCTACATAGTTTGCCGAATAAATCTATTATCCTGGCGAGAGATTGATATACACAAAATAATGCACGAATGCGTCCGAGATGAAGATTGTAGGTGACAGTTATGTTCCAGCCACCTTTCTAATTAAACTTCTGCGCCAGCCGGAACAATTAACGCCAGCCGTACGGCTTAATTACACACAACATTATCAATTTTTTAGTTTTCGTCGTAGCAGCGACGGGCGTGTAAGTTATGCGACGAACGGATCCTCCAGCGAATTCGTCGTAATTATTAAAGCGACTTGGCGCGGCGGCTGTAAAAGCGAATGACAACTTTCGAGCAACTTTATAGAACTATTATGCAACACAATTAAAACGAATTTATTTACCCATACGAGTACATACCATTGAATTGGTGGCAAAATAATACTTTTTTACATTTTCTGCAAAACATGCCAACATTTTTAAATATTTCAAGGTTTTTGTTCTGAAAAAATAAGTCATCAAAAGGCTTTAGGTATAAGCTTTGGGTACCGTTTCGCAAGAGCAACACTACATGTAAACTGAACTGCCAGCTAAACTTGCCGCTTCCCATTCTAAGCGTGAAGCCTCTTACCTACGTGCGGTCTTTTTTGTACTCCCTTTGAATGCGTCAGTGATTTATGGCGGTTAGGTTAGGAGTTTGATGTCAATTAGAGTATCCCCTCATTGTGGGAGTCGTTAGTTAATGTTAGAAAAAAAGTGTCTTTCTTGTAGGGTGATGTAGCAAGAGCGCACGTGTTTGAGAGGCTGCACGCTTAGAATGGTTCGCGAGAGTAAAAATTTTCAAGTAGTGTTGCTCTTGCGAAACTGTACCAAGCTTTGTAATACATAATAGATTTTAGATTTAATACGAAAAAAGAATAAATTTATATTAAAATATTTGTTTTTTATACCGAAACTTATAACAAGAATATAAAAAATGTCGTTTTTTAACTGTAAAAAAATTTAATAAAGTGTAGCAAAAAAATTAAACAGTATAAGGCAGCAATCTTAGATAACACAAGTGTAAAAATGTAAAATAATAATTGTATTGTCCTTAAGTTTTCTTCTAACAAAAATTGTCAAGTTTTTTTAACTATGCATAGATTTATATCGAAAATACAAGTTTATCCCATAAAAATTTTGTAGAAAAACATTTAGGAAGATTTTTTAGACAAAATATTATTTAGCATTATCAGAAAAAGTAACAAAAACTTAGAATTTATTGCAATAATAAATTTTTTTCGTTGTATAATGTCAAAAATTACCAATTTTGTACTTCATTGCACTAAAAAGTTGCCTCGTGGCGAAACAAAACTCTTTGCCTAAAAAGCATTTAAACTTTTTGTATAGAAACTTTCCAAAAACTGTCAACTTTATATATCAATGAAAAATACTGAAAAAAATTTGAACAGGTAAAGTAAAAATATATAAAAAGAGTAAAAATCGATTAGATTTAAAGTATATGCAATAAATGCTTGGTTTTAACACTTTTTTACAGTTTTTGAATCAACCTGTATAAACTACATAATTCAATCTTAGAATATGATCTAAAAGTGTAGATCATCAACGATGCAAATTGGAGCAGCTTCGATTCGATTCTGTATGACATACAGTGTATGTGGAAATGTTTGCCACTTGCGGGGCTGTTCGCTTGCAAGGCAATTGAAACGCGTCAGTTCGTTCATGAAGAAACGTCGTCGTCGCACGCGTTTTCATCTTCTTACGTCTTTTCTTGGGCGACCGCATTTGGCCGCGCGCACGACAACGACAACAACGACGATGATAACGTTCTGTGTGTTTGCGCACGTGACACAAGAGGCCGAGGCCAGCTGCCTTGTATGTAAGAAAGAGGGGCCCGTGCCCGCGCGGCTAAGGTCTGGACAGCTGTGCTGCTGTGTGCCTTGCTCGAAAGAAATGCGATTGAATGGATCCATTCTTGGGAGATGGCTCGCTCCCCTTAGCCGATTCTTTCTTTTGCCGTACGTGCACGCTTCTTTCCACTCCACGTCGAATCGCATAAGAATGGGATGAAAGGAAAAAACAACTCAGCTGCGCGCCTTTGTCACATAATCATTGCGCTCGTCAATAGATTTAAATGTATTTTACGCAACTAGCGTCCGATCGTTCTTCAATAGCATTTAAATTACCTTCAAGAAAAACATCATCCACATTTTTAAAAGCATGTTCGCTGAAAATGCAACGCTATTGCAATTGCCGCAAAAAATTAATTAATTCTAATTTTATCACCGGCAACGATAAATAACGAGTGCTTAACTTTTAATTGCAACATTGTAGCGAAATTAGCGCGTTTCCACCGATCCCAGACGATTGCACTTCGCATTCTGCTTGCGCGGCACGTATACGCAAAATTTGCAAAAGTTAGCACGAGGCGCACTCGAGTCACAGTCGCAGCAGGTAGAAAATCCAATTTAATGCAATTTTCGCTGCCGATGCATTTATTCGTGCAAAAAGTCGCCGACGCTGTGATAATAATACGCGTATAGGTATCCAGAAGCGCGCGCGCGCGCAAACACAACGACATCGCCAATAAATTTCCATCGCACCGCGAAAGTTTCCTCATCATCATAATCGTTGCCGGAAGTCGTTAAAGCGCAATTATGAAAATGTCGAATATTTTTCAATCAGCGCTGCAGATTTTAATCAACTCGAGTAAATTTCTCGCTGTTGCATAGATATAATATTGGATGGAGTGTTCGAGATTTTTTTGGATCAGGTACACTGTGGGAAAATCACTACCCCGAAACGTTGTGTTGTTGTTCGAGAACGTGAGACGGAGGGCTGCGTGTCAGAAAGGTGTCGCACCGAAAACCGTGGGAATCTATACGCAATGTAGGGGAATGTGTTTCAGGTGCACCCTATACTCGCATTACTCCGATTTGCATAATTCGTTCCAAAACGCTTGCGTTTCCAGCGAAAATACCGTCGTCGTTGTTGTTGTTGTTACTGTTGACGTTTTGCTTACTACATATCTATATGTATTTTGATATCGAGGAGGTTCGTTGCGTTCTCATGCGGATGCTTAGCCGTGCGCGCGATCTCTCGAAATTGGCCCGCATTCGAATTCAATTAGAAGCCGGCGCTTTTTATTTTCGGGAAGCGGGAAGTGTGACCGCTACCCTCATCACAACAATATCTTACGATTAATTTCGATGTTGCATGCAACTACAACTACTGCTAACTACCACCACCACCCTCATGCCACCATCATATTAATTAATCTTTTCTAGTTTAATGGACAATCGTATCTAAATTGTGATAGACCCTCGAGCGAATTACATTGATTCTCATTGAATAGCTTTTTTATGTGCGTTCACTCACAATACTTTTGACAGGATTGTAGATTTTTCTATTAACTTATACGTAAAATGTAATGAAGTGAAACATAATATTAATATAGGTATATAAGTTTAT
The DNA here is from genome assembly GCA_030264715.1 of Adinopsis sp. GC000173. Taxonomy (NCBI): domain Eukaryota; kingdom Metazoa; phylum Arthropoda; class Insecta; order Coleoptera; family Staphylinidae; genus Adinopsis; species Adinopsis sp. GC000173. Next base: position 6,097 of record JARJDW010005878.1, on the reverse strand, counting down.
ACAAAGAAGCAAAAAGTTATCATATAATAATTATAAACTAACAAAGCCTATCTCATAACTAACTAAAGTTCTTTATAACAAATAAATTGAAATGTTAACAAGAAGTAAAAAAAATTGTTAATCAAACAAATAAAGTTACGATAAAAAATAGAGAATAGGTACATACATTGCATATTATTCAAAGTTATACAGTTTTAAGATATTTTGCAACTATTTAAAATTTTGTTGAAATTTTTAGTTTTAGCTACAGGATTTAAGCCGGTCTCCTTTTATAGATTTATTGGATTACCCAATGAAACTATTGCTTAAGTACTTCATTCAATATTACTTGGTTTTTCCATCACTTACCCATTCCAAGAAACTGTATACCTGGTATCTTATATTTATTTGTAACGTACCGAACTAATTTGCATCTGACCTATCAAGCGTCTTACTTTAACCCTTCATTTTTACGTTCAAAATAATGGTTCACCACGAGAAAGCAACATAATTCCTTAATATCACTCAATAATTACACAAACATCATAGAAACATCGAAAGAAAACTGCAAATATTTCCACCTCTAAAAAGATCATTCAAAATTTTTGGTTTAAGGGATGTAGAAACACTAAACTAAAGACATGAGTTAAAATGATAATATTTCTCAAAATTTGTTATAAATTAAACATAAAACAGTTTACCTTTAAATGAAATTAACTAAATTTATAAATAAAATAAAATTTAACATTTAATTTAACCAATAAAATCACACTAAAAATAATTCTAGATTTTATCGACTGCATACATTTACTAATATTACAATATAATAAACGATCTTAAAAAATAGCCAGCGAAACCTTAATGTTATTCAAAGCAATTTGTATAAGATAGTGCTTTTGTTATTTATCGACTATATTTTTGTCAGATTTGCACATTTTTCATACTAGTTATTTGTTATTTTCCCTGCTAAGAAAACAGAAAATATAGACAACAATCAAAATTGGTAAACTTTATTTCAATCGATTCTAATCAAGATTAACGCTATCAAATTAAGAAACCATTTACAAATTTAAGCTTTATCAATCAAAACGTTGCAAATTATTGCTTGGTAATTAAATAAATGATGCTCATTAAGCATTTTGTTCTTGAACTTTATCATTTTATACCAAAGTTTACTTAATATAATTTTGTCTTGAATTTTGCTGGAAATATTTAAATTATTTTTTTAAAATAACAGTTTTTAATGAAAATGTATGACATACTTACCTGTTATTGGACTGTTTATAGCTATTCTGAACAATTTCTTGAATATATTGTTAAGGATTTTCTTATTGCGACATTTGGCATCTTTTTAATTATTTTCGTCATCGGATAATTCTAGATTTGAAACATTTTAAATATTTACAAAAATAGACATTTTATTGAAAAAGATCTTTGCAATCTTTAACAAGAACTTTTTATACATTCATAAATATTTAACAAATCATAAAATATTACAATATTTTGGTTTCTTTCTCCAACTTGGTAGGTAATAAAATTGCTTCACATACGAAATACATATACAATGTACCTACTCGTTAATAATTACACAGCTTCCAATTTACTTCAAACAATTCGCGCAATTGCTTATCGTCGTTTATAGAATGTGATTATAATATTAGCAACCTAGCAATTTCTCAATCAATCTTCTTATACAATCTGCCCATCGGCGCATATAAACTCAATATACCCCATCCTCTAGAAAACGCACGTGTGCACGGCCGCTACGTATTGTCGCACCGGCTCGGCGCTGCGTTCTTAAAGACCAACCGTCGCCTTTGTGCAATCTTTGGGGCGCGCATAAAGACGCATCGTGGTGAAAAGCGGTCCCCTCGCTGTCCCACGGTAAGACGGCACCCCATCCAGCAAAAATCAAACCCGTTTCCATACCATTGGTGGGGCGCACCACCACCGTATAAATACGATGGTAGCTGTTCGATGGAAATCAGACGCAGCGTTTCGAAAACGGAGAGCGGGCACCCAAGAGTAGAGATATATTCTCTTTTTTGGGGCACCGACCCGCTCACCAATCAGTTTGTTGTTGAATTTTTGTTTGATCAGAAAATTTGTTAAGTTTTATTTGTTGAACGAAATTGTTTTTTTTTGTGATAATACACCATCATTGATACGATAGGTAAGTCATGCAAACACATTTCCTTTTACATTGCAACATTTTACTAATATTTTTGTTTGTAAATTTATTTTATTCAGCGCCCGCAAAATGATGGTTTGTTGGTATGGAAGTTGTTAATGTTTGACTTCGTTGCACGAGCAAAAAGCATCAGCGCGCATTCTTCACCGGGAGAGCAACAAACGAACGAACGAACGAACGATGATGATGATGAAAAACGCACGCAAACGTTGTTGTTTTGTTGTTTTTGCACGCATTCTATATATTTTATGAAATTGTTGGCCGTTGTTTCCCGTTCGTCACCACCACCACCACCACCGCACACCAAACCGTTTCGAATCAAAATTCTCACCACCACCGCATGTTCGAGTGTAAATTCACCGTTCTTTCCACGTGATCTACGCCACCACGTTAAGTTTTTGTTTGGGTAAAATTTGTTTATTGTTATACTGTTAAGTTTCTTGTTATGCAGCTTTATTAAGTTTTCACCAATTTAACAAACGTTGAGTTTTTGTTTACGTTACTTTCAACCACGATTTGAGTTACCATTTGTTTTAATTTTTGTTTTAATTTTGATTTTCTTTCTTTTTTTTAATAATTTTTTTTATTACACTTTTGTTTATTTTTCATTATTATTATTTCTTACGTTAATTAATTTTTTCTTTTTTGCATAAATGATCAAATGATGAAAAGAAAATCGAGAGAGAGACAAAAAAAATCGTATAAAATTCACAATTGAAAAAAAAATGATAAAAATAACACGTACTCATAGTTTTAGTCTAGCATAGCAGTTAAGTGTACGAATTCGATGATAGGTCCGGTTTGTTTATGTATCGTGTATGTAGCTTTGTATCGTGTTTAGGTGTTCGTCGTGTGCCTTATTAGTTGTGTGTCAAATTTGTAAACGCTTTTTCGCTTGTGTTTCTTAATTATTTTTGTTGTTGGTCGTCAGCGTGTGGTGCATTCGGGCCACCAAGAATCAAAAATAAGTACTTAGCGCGGTGAAGACGCGCTGAAATCGCTTATGTATACTTTTCATTACGCTAAGTACACAGCCCGAATGCAGCAGAACGCGCCAACCCAACCTGTTTGACTACCCCGAACGGAAAAATACACTTGGTTTATAGTACAATGCTAATCAATCGATCGGCTAAGAAATTCATTTTCTTATCAATCCAACCCGAAAACCGCTTACATTTAGATTTTAATTACACTTTGTAAATTTTTTGTTAAGTTTTTATACGAGTTTATTGTACATATTGATGTATATTATATTTTTAGTTGCTAATTAATTAATAAATGTGTGTGCTTTCGACTGCAAATTTATTGTATTATGAATCATCTCGAATCGAACCATCCAATATTTTTTAACTTTTCCATAACTTTGAAAGTCATAGACTCTCCTGCACTCTTCTTTACCAACTGGGGCTACTTTTAAAGTCTTGATTTGACGCATGATGTGAAAAATATTATGACTGATAAAAAATTTAACATTATTATCACAAATTTTGCGACTTTATACAAAAATTGAGTGATATAACATCAAATAATGACTGAAGTTTTGTACAAAAATGTATTGTTGCTTCAATCAACCAAAAAGTAGGCTTGTTTCGCTCAGTATAGAGAAAGAAAAAATGATGTTCATCCAAGATTATCATGATTACGTTATTACTGGTAACAAGCAGTAACGTATTTGAGTAATATACGTTCAAGCGACAATGTATTGCTATGCTAAAATTCAAATAATAATTCAGCAAATAAAGAAGGGTTTATGTAAAATATATTTTGCAATTTTTATAGATTAAGCCAAAAATTTAATGGTTTCTAGGCAAAGGTAAATACTTTACAATACAACAAGGAATAACGACCAGCTTAGACAAAAAAAAGAAATTAGTAATTATGACTGACGCAATATCAAAAATGCAATTACTATTTAATGATGAACAAATATAAGCCAAAGTTAAATAATTTGTAACACAGAATAATAATGACCGATCCATGACTGATTGTGCAACATGAAATATTGAACAAAGCTTTATGTTAATTGTAATGTTGAAAATTGATAATTAACCATTTTCTAGTATTTTGTTGTAAATGTAGCGATTTTATATTAAATAGGATTCATTTGAAATGCATATTAATTAATGATTCTATACGCAAATTATTATAATTCCAAATCTGATTATAATTTTATAATAAAGTCATTCAATAATATGCAACACAGAAAACTAATGAAGGATGTAGTTACAATTAATATAATTATGCATTTTACTTTAAATTGGAGATCAAAGTTAATTAATTAAATTATAATACAAATAATTATTACAGATTATTAATAATAACGATCAATCAATTCTCTATGCCAATTATATATGTTTTAATTTCGAATATTTTTAAACATTTTGTCGCAAATTGGTATTAAATAATATTTTACTCATAATTTTAAACAATATTTACGGTGTTTTTGAATTTTATTATTACACTTGTTTTCTTAAAAAGTTGCAAATGCCTACAAGTACAATACAATGAAACAAACTTTTTTCAGGAAAAAATGATATCTATATATCCTCATTGAAAACAGCAATAACTAAATGTCAGTCTTTTAAGAATTCTCTAGAGTATTTTAGAAAGTTTATACATAATTATATATATATCACTGATAAAAAAAGTTCTTTAAATTTTTTAATATTCTAAAAAATGATTAAAAATCTGCCAGTTAATTAAAAATTGTAAAATAAACAATGTTTTTTATGTTCATTACGCTTCTTTTTGTATGCGATAATAAGCGTCATTATATTCCTATTAAATCAACAACCTCCACATTTTTATTTATTTTACGTTACTTAACGTATGCTTGCCATTGTGCAACGAGTTGTTGAAGTTGCCTACGTTCCGCACACAAATTCAACGCATCAATTCGGATATGCTATCTATACATTTTTTTTTATACAAAACAGACATAATTTATGTGCAAACTGTTTGTTTGTTTGTTTAAACAATTGCGCATTAATTATGTGGGGTCCGTTTATTATTAAATTCATAATATTGTGAACGCACATGTTGTGAGCGCGTATTGATCGAGAATCGGCGCATGTTCGATGTGGATGGCGCCGCGACAGCTGGCATTTAGAAAATTTATACGATTTTCGGTGGTCGCGCGTCATGGTCGCCACTTTTCACCCTCGCAGTGCGCCATCCGACGCCGACGATGGCTGCATTGAGCCGTCGCACGCTATAAATATCGCTCATTCAACAATTTGGCATTCGCGCGTCGCGTAAGATCCGTCACGGCTATTTTCAACCGCACACAGTTACGCGTCGTCCGGCATGCGAAGTGAACGGTCGGCGGCGTGAACCACACACACACACATACAACAAGCAAGCAAGCACACGGCGTCCGTCGTAGTAGTAGTAAGAAAGGGTTTTCGGCTATTATATTGTGGGAGCGCGCTGACATGCGGAACATTCGCTCGCCGACGATCTGAGCGGCCGGTCGCAGCAGCGGCGGCGATACCAGGCGGTTGTCCGTGGCGGTTGGTTGATTGGTGCGGTGTGCAGCAAGCGTGCGGACTATTTCGAACGATGATGCGATGACGATGCGCGAGGTGATCTTGGACGGCGGCTCGCCGTGGGGTTTTCGCATGCATGGCGGCGCCGATACGAACCAGCCCCTACGCATATCGAGGGTATGACAATATGCTTTGTTTACATTTTTTCCCTATGGCATGTAAATATTTACCAAACCGCAAAAGTAGTGTGTTAAAATAGCTTCGCTAGGGGAGGTTAATGTTGTCTTTAACCTACATCCGAGCAAACTTAACTACAACTTTTATTACTATAGTATAGAACCAAAATGTTTAAGGGTGGATAAAAAGAATACATTCGATGTTTTCATTTTGAATTTACGTTGAAACTTTACCAAAAACATTGATCCACAATTGAAAATCT
>JARJDW010005874.1:0-18876 GCA_030264715.1 Adinopsis sp. GC000173 | reverse complement strand
GCACAATTCAATAACGTAAATGCCCTTTTATTGCACCTTTTTGTCCGAAAATATACTACCTATATATTTAATTAAAAACGTATTATAGTATTTTTGGAAACATTATTGGCGTTTTTATACAACTCAATTAGTGATAATTACGCTACAAATAAGTAAATGCAATGCAATTGTTGATAAACGTAAAGTGTGGGGAATTTTAAGCATATTAAAAACTACTTCATCTACAATAGTGACAAAATCACAAATTATACTAAGCCTATAGAAATTTCAAGTCATTTTTTTTAATTAAACAGAGAAAATAAAATGCTAAAATTTATTAACATTTGTCAATATTTGTTTCTTAGCATAACAATTTTTGTTTATATAAAACCAATAATAAATAGAGGGTATTTAAATAGTATTCACATTAGCAAGAAATGTCCAATCAATGTTTTATAAAAACTACCACATGAACCGCGTCATTACTAAACTTACATTTTCAATGATTTGTAGTTATTTTTGAAATATATATCCCTACTATCCACATTTTCAAACAATTGGAGTATTATTCATATCTATTAAATAGTTAATAATTAAGTTCATAGCAAAAAACCATTTTACAGAACGAACTTTAATGATATCATCAAAAATTAAAATTAAATTAATTCTCACATAAGCACACCGCGCAGCTTGCATATTAATGGCATTTTAATCAATCGCTCAAACTTGCATTTTAATGCCTGTCGAATTAAAAAACTTTAGTTTTATAAACGTTTGTCAATATCTGTTTCTTAGCATAACAATTTTTGGCTAAAAACAATAATAAAAATAGGCTATTTAAGAATTATTCACATTATCAAGAAGAATTTCATCCAGGGGTGATTTATTAATTAATATTGTATAAAAACTGCCACATGAGACGCGTCATTGCTAAAATGAAATATTCAATAATATGTAATTATTTTAGTAATAACATCAGTAATACACCGTCCATATTTTCAGTCAATTGGACTATTATTCATATTAAATAGTTAATAATTAAATTCATAGCAGAAACATTGTACAGAACATAGTTTAATGATATCATCAACAATTAAAATAAAATTAAATCTCACATAAGCATATAGCAACTTACATATTAATGATTTTCTAATCAATTGCCCAAACTTGCGTTTTAATGCCTGTCGAATTAAAAAACTTTAGTTTTATAAACACATTATCAAGAAAAATTTCATCCAGGGATGTTTACAAAATAAATATTGCATAAAAACTGCCACATAAGACGCGTCATTACTAAACTTAACCATTCAATAATATGTAATAATTTTTGAAACAACATCAGTAATGCCGTACATATTTTCAAACAATAGGTCTATTATTCATATTAAATACGTACTTTAATGATATCATCAATAATTTTGATAAACTAAAATTAAATCTCACATAAGCACACCGCAGCTTGCATATTAATGACATTTTAATCAATCGCCCAAACTTGCGTTTTAATGCCTGTCGAATTAAGAAACTTTTACCATCTACATTTAATTAGCAATAATTTATCATGGTATATAAACTATATAAATACTTAATTAATTATTAATTTAACGAAACCAATTAATTACAATGTTCTAACAACAACATGTTACCAAACAACAATTAAAAATATATCGCTCCATATCCATTAAATTAATCAATAAAATATAATAGAATACATCCTACATGCGATACATACACATCGCATTAAACTGTATATGTATTAATGTATTATATAATTTAATTGTAAAACATTTATCACGTATATAATTGTTGTTGAAGCAGCAAAAAAATCCATTCCACATTCAGCGAATTAAAATATGCTAGTTAAAATTTGCTAAAGAGCGTGAATAAGTTGCAAAATGCTGATTTAAAACGGTATTTGCACACCTTACAGGTGCATAATAGTATATTATGTAATGAATGTAAAAAGTATCTGCTTACGGCACATGGCAGTAAATGTTAGAAAAATATATTTTGTCGAAAATATAACTTTTCCAAGATCGCTTTATGTCGCTATATTCTCTAGATCTGGCTCTCAGTGATTACCAACTGTTTGCAGAGCTTAAAAAAACGGTGTACAAAGTATCAAAAAACAAATTCTCAAACCACTTCAACTTGTAAACAAATCGAATAATTGAGCTCCAACTTTGACAAGAAGCCTTTGAAAAAAGCTATATTTACGAAACATAATATGCGTTTGTTATTAACAACCCCCCCGTTTATGTTAGGCCCGCGACTTATTGACTGATCTGTTACATAAACAAAGCTCATCCATAAAAAAAGTGTCTCTTTGTATGTTAATTGTTGGAAGAAGTGATAACTTTCTTTTGGCCAATGTTGAAATTAATTAATAAAATATCTATATCTGCATTAATGTATGTAGAATTTAATTGTAAAACATTTATAATTGTTTGTTGAAGCAGCAAAAAAAATCCATTCCACATTCAGCGACAATAACGAATTGAATTAAAATATGAGCACAGCATTTCGATTGCATGAAAAGTAATAAATTACAAATATGATAATACATAGTCGTCGCATTGTTAATCTCAATAATGTAATATTGTACGAGCATATTTGTGGCGCATGTAGCAAACACAAAACTCTTCTTAGCCCAAATCGTCCCAAACACCCAACAACATTGTGTGAGTACCTAATTGTAAAACATTTATCGACAACTAATTGAATTAAAATATGAGAATTTCGATTGCATGAAAAGTAATAAATTACAAATATGATAATTACATAGTCGTCGCATTGTTAATCTCAATTATGTAACACGAACGAGCATATTTGCCGCACAAAATTCTTATTCGCCATATCTTCCCAAGAAGACGTACACCTGCCTCTTAAAACTAATGTAAAAATACAAGACAAAATGTAAAGACGTAACAAAAAATGTAAAAATAGTCACCATAAACGAAAAAATGTGAAATGATGAGAAAGCTCGAAACTTTTCAGAACTTCCATATGGTACACGGCTGCTGGTCTGATAAGTTTCCGACTATCTTAATTTGTATAGTACAAAAAAATTATAATATAAAAAAAACGAACGAGCATATTTGCGGCATGGAGCAAGCACAAAACACTTATTCGCCATATCTTTCCAAAAAGACGTGCACCCCCCTCTTAAAACTAATGTAAAAATACAAGACAAAATGTAAAACCGTAACAAAAAATGTAAAAATAGTCACAATAAACAAAAAAATGTAAAATAATGAGAAAGCTCGAAACTTTTCAGAGCTTCTATATGGTACACGACTGCTGGTCTGATAAGTTTCCGACTTTCTTAATTTCATTCAGTGACAATAACTAATTGAATTAAAATATGAGCACAGCATTTCGATTGCATGAAAAGTAATAAATTACAAATATGATAATACATAGTCGTCGCATTGTTAATCTCAATTATGTAATTTAGTACGAGCATATTTGTGGCGCATGGAACAAACACAAAACTCTTCTTCGCCATGATCATATCGTCGTCCCAAACTCCCAGACGCATTGTGTTGGAGTATAATTCGCAACCATTATACACGCGACAAACATTTCCAGCGCGCATAATTCATCGCCGCAAAATAACTAATTACGAATGGGAATCGTCATCAATTGCGCTACTTTATCAAATGATCATCGTGTTTTGGCGAAGTTGAGAAAGTTACGAATGTGAAGTTAGCAATAAAAAACATATAAATATCTTTTTTTAAATATCTCGCTCCATGCGGATTTTATCAGTTATTGATATTAATGTATCTATCTAATTATCAAATATTACCAAAACATTGATTTATTTGTATGGGTACTACATGGATGGTCCGAAAAGTTTCCACTTTTTTTAAAATTTTTAGTGCAGTCCCAAATTATTTTTTAGCATCACCACGTCACTTAAACCAAAAATTTTTGATGGATTTTTCTTTGCGCAGAAAATTGGGACTTTCTTTATTGCATTTTCTTTGATTTTGGCATTTCCCATCAAAATATCGAAGGGTTTGCATTAAAATTGTTCGAAAAACGAGAATAACGCTCGCTTTTCAATCAATAATGATGAAAATTTCTAAAACATTTGATGGAAAATGCCAAAGATCAAAGAAAAATCAATAAAGAAAGTCGCATATTTCTGCGCAAAGAAAAATCCATCAAAAATTTTTGGTTTAAGTGACGTTGTGATGTTAAAAAATAGTCGGGGGCGGCACTAAAAATTACTAAAAAAACCTAGAAACTTTTCGGATTGTGATCGCACGGTAATTTTGCTATAAGTAACTACGATACATTAAATGCATACGCGATTGCATAATGACGATACTATCACCTCTGCACTACCTACACCACACCGCACGATGTACGATGTATTTTTAATACGAACAAACAATCATTTTTCGTTGTTGTTATATTATTAGCGCACGAAAAATCAATGCGTAATGACGTCACCCCGCTGACATTGACTTGTTGCATTATATTATGTATTGGCGAAGAATGCAGTTCGGTTGGAGCGCGCGCGCGCCCACCCACGCAATTTTACGATATAGATAAGTATACGAATTAGGATTGATAGCTGTGTGATGTAGGTATGTAAGTGGTGGAAGTTACCCAATTGTACGTATAGTAAATGGATGGGTAGACTGATCAAGTCACGGCCGTTTTTTTTTCATAGGTATATTTTCAAATTGCATTTTAACGATGTCACTTTTGAGTTTAATAATTAAATTTAATAGATTTCTAAATATATATGTGTACCAAAATCCTGCATGGACGCGCTTTGGAGCCAGAACGGGCTCTTTACGATTAACTAAATCAATCTCGGGCCGAGCCGGAAATCATATTCTTGTAATGAACGAAAAGTACAGCTGAAACACTTCGTGTCCTTGATGCAAATTCCCACATTTTAGATAAATTATTGCTGGTAATTCAAATATTCTCTCTATACAGGACTCTGGTGTGTACTAATTATATTCTAAAACAATAACCTCAATAAAGGGAGTCTAGTGATCATAACCTTTTACTATTTATATAAAACCAAATGTAAGAAATTAAACGGAAAAGCCAAAGCTCACAAAAACCAAAAATAGTGTGTTCCATTGTTTAGTTTTTTTGATCAATATAATTGTACAAACCTTCATCACTTTTTTGCTACGTAATTTTGACTCCCGTCACACCAAAGGGTCGACTCTCATTGTCTGCATGTCTAGATAAGAATATTTTTTTGTTTTTTAATACTCAATAAAATATTGGAATATAATAAACAAAATTCTAATATTTTTAATCACAAGATTAGTTCTAGATTATATAAGTGTCAAAAAACTGAAAACTGAGATTTTCTTATATGACTCCCATTCCCACTGTTTGTCCTAATGTACAATATTTTGTTCTTTTTAGTCTTAATTCAAAACTCATGGGGCACTAATATTTCGATCCGACTTTGATGACGATTTTTTATCGCCAAGGCATTGAGAATCTCGCTAACATTTGAAAACGTTTATAAAAAGCAACTGAGAGTATAATTACGGATTAATTCTTGTTTTGAGAAACTATTAGGTCATCTCATAACCAATTCAACTTTTTTGTTACACCGTGCAAGTCTTAGGTATTTGGAGATAAGTTATGTAAGTACTAATAGGAAGTAGTAAATTTATCCTATGGTCATTCTTTGAGCAATATTTGAGAAGCATGGACCAATTCTAAGACATATGAACACACATTCTGTATATTCTGCCCTTTTCACACAGTTCTACCTCCCTTAGGCTAAAATTCTAAGTCCAACATTTTTGAAACTACCTTCGACATTAACTTACACGTACATATCTCTGCCTAGATGTCACATTAGAAACAGAGAATACACAAACTCTGCAATAGTAATATTTATAAAAGAAATCTTTAAAAATTGTATTTCATTTGAATTTTAACTTTTTGTTTTACAATTAGTTACAGATATTCTCAATTTCTAGAAATTGGAAATTGCGATACTCTTAATTAAATTCCTGTATCCTAAAAGCAATTCCCTCGCACAAATTATGTAGCCAGATTGAGTGCTATAGGTATAACTCTGCTTCATCATTTGAAACCATTAGAAGTGGATATCGGAATTGAAACGAAGATCAAAGCAGCTTAGTTAATGATTAGTGATTGGGGCAGCCAAGAACTACGACCACCATCTATGATATCGAAGGATTTCAATGAACGGTAATGGAAAACAAATGCTAGTAATGTTATTCTTAGACAAAATTATATATAGAAAAAGTATTATGTATCAAATGTGTTTCCTATTATTGCGGAGTTTGGTAAAAATCTATGTATTAGATATTACAGCTACAGACCGCGCATTTAAACTACGAGAAAAAGCATTTTTGCGGTAAGTATTAATAATCACCCTTAAAATTCAATAGAATATACCAGGGGTAGGCAACCTTTTTCATGTTTTGGGGCGAAGTGAGTACTTAAATTTACTCGGAAGACACAAATATCACTCTAAAAATCTAAAAATTTTCGATAAAAAATGCTTGATTTGCACAATTAATGTTCTTAAAAATGTATACATTTGGAAATTTTTGACAAAAAAATTGTAAAATTAGCTAGATAAATGTAAAACAACTATTAAGTGGACCAGATGGAAGATTTTCGCCGTCCGGCGGTTATCTACTGTTGGAATATACGATATTCAATGTTTTCCACTTCTATCAGATATAAATGCAAATGATCCCTAATGAAAAACTAAACTAAACTAAACTAAACCTTTAAGTTTTCAATGCTTGTTAGATATTTATCATAAGTATTGGACTTATAGAGTCAGATAAAAGACGACATTTTCACGTTTAAGTTCAAAACTTTCCAGATTGTTTTCTCTTTCCTAGGACACTAGGAATATTCTTCACACTTTCCTATTTCACTATATTTTTAATAATCAAATAATGTACTTACAAACCAAACCATGTGTTATTAAAGAATAGATTATCCTAATGGTTAATTGACTTAACCATTTCACACTCAGATCAAATACTAATAAATTTTTATATTTCTGCTTCAGTTACCAAGGTGAAAGCCCAGAGTGGGCAAGAACCTATTATATTCGATCCATGATGAATAGATTATCTCTAAATACCCATAACCTTTAAAACGTGCAACGAAAAACCGAATTATGAAATGAAATTATGAAGTCCTTTTAAATATAAAATATAAAGCCAATCACTTATTATACCTCCCAATTGAATCAATTCACCGAACAATAACAGAGTCAAAGCGCGCTTCAGGTTCTGTTTATTCCCTTCGCTTGGTTATTAAATATAACAGACAACTTCTTACTTTAACTTTCCCGATTTCAAAGTTATGTCAAAGCAATCAAGTAATATATTGTTTACTACGTCTATAATCGAAATGTTTTCGTACAAATAATCGTTAGAATGTCGCCGAAAATAGAACGCTGATAGCGGAAAATGCAATTTTCCATCGACTTGCAATTTCAAACAATACAATTATATAATCATATAATAGCTGGCATAATAATAGATAGCAAATAGTAAAATTGTTTGCATTATAAGCTGAAATCGTTTTACAATTGTAGGTATTCATATTACAAAATCGACAACTCGTAAGAAATCAGTCAAACTTGTCCTGCTGATGCAAACCTAATGTACAATCGAGTTCATTTCAAAGTAAATGCAATAAAAATGTAAATTAGTTTACCCAAATTTGCAATTATAGTCATAATAACTGGCGATAGCAAATAATAAAACAGTTTGCTGTTTAAAGATGATGCATTATAAGCTGAAATCGTTTTGCAATTTAGGTATTCATATTACAAAATCGACAACTCGTAAGAAATCAGTCAAACTTGTCCTGCAGATATAAAGCAAATGTACAGTCGAGTTCATCTCAAAGTAAATGCAATAAAAAATGTAAATTAGTTTACCCAAATTTGCAATTATAGTCGTAATAACTGGTTATAGCAAATAATAAAACTGTTTGCTGTTTAAAGATGATGCATTATAAGCTGAAATCGTTTTACAATTGTAGGTAGACGTATATTATGCAACACATTCATGGAATTTCAATTAAAATCCAACAAAATTTTGATTAAAATATTTTTGTATGGGCATATCCAAATATTTCTACTTTTTACGTATAATAATAAACTCTAACAACCTTAAAATTTTTTCCTGTGTGCATGTCTTTACAGTGTTTATTCTTTTGCATATTGTTCATGCAAACTTTGTTGATTTGCCATTTTTTCATGTCTGATTTTATGTTTCTTTTTTATATCTTGCTCATACATTTTTTTCATAATTCAAGAAAAAAAAACTTTTTCTTTGATTTGTACTTTTTATCTTCAGAAAAAGTATTATCCTTTCTTGTTAAAATGTTTGGAGTATTTCATTCCAATAAAATAACTTGGGAATCTTTTAAATCTTTAATTTTACCTTAAGCGGTTTAAAATAGTTTATAATAAAAACAAAATTTCAAGAACATTTTTAATCTTTTAGTTTTTTTTATTTTACTTTTAAACAGTTTGTTTTTATTTCTTTAATTTTCAATTAAAAATTATTAAATGTTTTATGTGTGGAGAGAAGTTTTCAACCTAGTCCTGCTGCAGCACAATTGCAAATAAAATTAGTGTAGTTTTTTATATCTGACACGGTTTGCTTATATTTTTTTATAATTCAAGAAAAAAACTTTTTGTTTCACCAATACTTTTTTTCTTATAAAAAGAAATTTCTTGTTAAAATGTTTCGAATATTTCTTTCCGATAATATTGACTTGGGAATGTTTTAATCCTTTAATTTTTACCTTAACTGGTTTATAATAAAAACAAAATTGCAAAAAAATCTTTCACTTTTGTTTTAGTTTTAAATATTTGTTTCATAATTCAAAAAACAAAACGTTTTGTTTGATTTGTATTTTTTATAAAAAGTAATTTCTTGTTAAAATGTTTGCAATATTTTATTGCAATAAAATAACTTGAGAATGTTTTAATTCTTCAATGTTACCTTAAGTGGTTTAAAATAGTTTATAATAAAAACAAATTGGCAAAAAAAATTTAATCTTTCACTACTTTTATTTTAGTTTTAAATGGTCTGTTTTTATTTCTTAAATTTTCAATTAAAAATTATTAAATTTTTTGCATGACTTACACATGTAGAGACAAAAGTTTTCGACCTAGTTCCGTTACAAATAGAATTAGTGTTTTGTTGCATGGACCTAAGTAAATATTAAATCTAATCCAGATAGGACAAGCAATTTTCTAAGTAGATAGGTTTATTTCCTTGTTAATTAACTAAAATTATAATATTTAATTTTAAATTCATGAAAAATTTAATACGCATTTCTTAATTGCATGCTAAATCTTTCATTTTTATCAAAGTTTAAAGTATGAATTTATAATTCATTTTTTTAGGTTTCCAAACAAAAAAAGTTTTAACATTTTTTCTGAGAAAAAGAATATTTTGTTATATTCCATTTATACTGCTACTGCTAGAAATAAAATTAACATGTAGGTAGGTATATTTCCTTCTTAATTAACTAAAATTATAATGTTAAATTTTGAATTCAAGGAAACTTGATATACAATTCTTAATTGCTTGCTAAATGAATTTGTAACTTATTTTTATTATGTTTCCAAATAAAAAGTTTTAATTTTTTTTGTGAGAAAAAGAATTGTGGGTGAATACATTTTGTTATATTCCATTTATACTGCTACTGCTAGAAATAAAATTAACCTTTTGTTATGTAAGCAAACTAATTGCAAATGTAAATGTGAATTTAATCAGATGAATAACTTATTTTCTACTACTCTAACATTATAAATAATAATTTGCAATTCCAATTTAATCCCTTGACTTTTTAATTGCTGACAAATATCTTCTATTTTATTAATTTGTTCTTAATGGAAAAAAAACTACAAATCTAATTAGAACTTATTGGAACATCTAACTTATGTATTAGATTTGCCTGCATCTAACCTTCATCCATTCCGCAGTTTTAGAAATTTGTAACTAGAAAATATTTGGGCTAACTAAAAGCGGTCATACCGTCTGCAAACAAAGTTTGAAAACCTTCCTTTCAGCATTGACCACAAATAATTTATCCCATGCAATTCCCATTTGGTTTATACTTTAACAACAAGTTCCAACAAAATAAAAAGCAACAATATCTCTATATAATACATTCTTTTACATCCAAACAAAATTAATAACAATTCTTGAATTTTTGCCTAAAATTAATAAAATATGTGATAAAATTGGTTTATATTTATTTAATGATTTCAACTAGTATATCAACATAAAAACAATAAGTAATTTTATTATTACCTCATTTGCACCTGTTTTAGCCGGTTTTAACCGGTCACTGAATCTTCAATTTTTATCTAAAATTAGCAAAATGTATCTGTATATAACAAATAATTTATCTGATCAAATGCGCAATTGTTTTATGCTTTTGTAAATAAAATTATATAATAATGGTTGGAACTTTTACTTGAAGACACCGGCCTATGTATTATCAACTCACTAAACCTTCTATTTTTGTATCAAATTGCCAAAAATGTAACTCTAAACAACCAATAATTTGTATGATCAAATTCGCATTATGTATTTACTTTTGCAACAAGTTAGCAACATAAAAACAATAATTTCTCGTATATGCAAATAGAATTACATAATAATAGTGTTAAAACTTTTACTTGTAAACACTATCCTGTTCACTAAACTTAACTTCTCACCGAATCTTCCAGTTTTGTTTAAAATGAATGTGTTTTTCAATGTTTATAAAAAATATATTTTGTACCTAAACTGTTATCAGTCTTTAATTAGTTCATGAAGAATTTGTACGCCAAAAAGTCGATTGATATATGAAAGTTTTATTTCAAAAATCTCCCCCCGATTTTGGCGTTAAAATGAGGTTAAAGATAAAAAATATTTTCAGACCATTCTTTTATCTGTAAATAATGTTATATATAACACTTAAAGTCTGCTTTAACCACTCACTGAATAAATAAATAAACAAATAATTTATCTGGTCAAATCCGCAATTGTTTTATGCTTTTGCAACAAGTTTGTCAATAACAATAAAAAAACAATAATTTTATTCGCCTATCTGTATGTAAATAAAAGTTAAATAACAATAATAATTGGGTGTTTTATTCGACCTCACCAGCCTTTATTTTTACCGCTCGTTCGTTTTTGTCTTGAATTAACGAAATTAGTTAATATTTCTCTTGTAAATCATCTAATGTTCTACATTTATTGTCAACCACAACCACACAAATAAATAAATATATAAATTGTATACTTTTGCAACAAAACAGTAATTTTATTCGCGAATCTGTTAAATAACAATAATAGTTGGATGTTTTATTCGACACCACTAGCGCTTATTTTAACCGCTCACGAAATCTTTCGTTTTTGTCTTGAATTAACAAAATTAGTCGGGCACTTAAAATTTCTCTTGTAAATCAACTAATGTTCTACATTTATTGTCAACCACTCACTAAATAAATAACTAAATAAATAAATAAACAATGAATTTATCTCATCAAATCCGCAATTATTGTATACTTTTGCAATAAGTTTGTCAATGACAGCAAAAAATAATAATTTTATTCGCCTATCTGTTAAATGACAATAATAGTTGGTTGTCTTATTCGAACCGCTCACGAAATCTTTCGTTTTTGTCTTAAATTAACGAAATTAGTCGGGCACTTAAAATTTCTCTTGTAACTCGTCTAATGTTCTACATTTATTGCTTATTACGACAATTATTATCGAGCATATAATAGAATTTGTGAGTGTGGTGTAACGGAATTGTAATTAAATTTCCTACAATAATTCAATTTTGGTCTAAAAAGCAGTTCGTTACTAATTTCTTCTTCTTCCAAAAACATAGGTTTTTCAAGATTAAATTATACGTAAATTGTTGTCCGCCTTTCATTCGTGTTGATTGTTTTGATTAAATTTATAAGATATTAATTACGTTAACTTGAATTCGCCAATTTATTGTTTAACGCATCCTCAACATATACTATTTAATTAAATATATAGCAGTACACACTAATTGTTCATTCAATTTTTGTCTAAAAAGAAGTTGTTACTAATTTCTTCTTCAAAAACATATTTTTTCCAAGATTTAATTATACAGTGGAACCTCGATCTACGTCCAATTCGATATACGACCTGTTTTGCCATGAAAAATTTACCTCGATATACGTCATTAATTCGATATAGGACCTTACTTAAATGATTCAACCATATGAATAAAATCTATAAACAAATATAGTTATAATTAATAAATGCAGTGAATTTGAGATACGTCCAAACATTTGGATACAATTTAGGTCGTATGTCGAGGTTCTACTGTATACGTAAATTGTTGTCCGCTTTTAATTCGTTTTGATTGTTTTAATTAAATTCATAAAATATTATTATACGTTAACTTGATTTCGCCAATTTATCGTTCAACGCATTCTCAACATATATTATTATTTAATTAAATATATTAGTAGTACAACACACAAATTGTTAGGCCAACATCAAGAATCTGTTAATTTATTAAACAATTTCTAAACCACCGCGTCACGTCAATTTCAAATGCGAATTCAACCTTCATTTTAATAATTTAGAGAATTCCAACGATGATGATAATAATTATGGAAATTCCATTCCGAGGAAAAAACGCGGTATTACGTTGGAAAATTGCTGAAGTTGCCAAATGTAAAATGAATAATGATCATCGCCTCTCCTCCCCCCCATCGCGCTATCTTCCTCTTCCATTCGCCGAATTCCACATTCAATTTAGACAATTTTAAATAACAATTTGTTGGAATTGGAACGAAATTAATCATCGTTTAAACGCACAATTATCCTAATTAATGTAACCGGCTATAATATAAAATTAATCATTAAAACATTACAGATTACTAGCGTGTTAAATTTGAAACGATTTTAGATAATAAGTTTGTAATACAAGTTCGATGAAATTAAACTAAATGCAAACATTCGAATTAATTAAAAAAAGTTTACGTTCATTACGTGGCAAATGCAATCAGTTATTCGAGCTAAAACTCTTCGCATTTTTCTCTCCGGGTACTTTATACGCTAAGATTTTAATAAATATTTCATTTCATTACGCTCGAGGGTAGAATTCTTAATTTCCTCACTGCGATTTATGATTAAATTACACAATCATTGAAATAATATGAGTTTTCATCAAAACAATCACAATTTAACATAAAAATTGATATTTTAGTGCAATTCTAACAAAAACAAATAAATTTTGTGGCATTGCTATTCGCCTTGCACGAATTGATTAAATTTTTATTGGTATTACATGTATATCAAATCGAAACTTATATGAATTACGTCATAAATCAATCGAGGAAAGCTTCTATTTAAAGCTCTTAGAAATCCAACCTCGTTCCATCGCAAATTCCAGCCAATTAACGGCGACGCAATTAATACAAATTTAAATATGTATGAATTATTAATATAGTTTTCCTATTCGTCTACAATTTCTACCTACAACATTCCAGCCAATTAATCTCAATTTACTTAATGATTCATATATATCATATTCTCTGTCTCAATTGCAATGTTATTGCGTTGTCGATGGAAAATGGGATGCTGTTCCGTGTGTTTAGGGGCGACTTTTACACTGACATAACCTTAAAACGAGATTCGGTTTAGTATTTGATAGGGGTTGAAAGGACTCACCCGCTCCAATTTCTGAAAGTATTCGCGCAAAAATGCGATCGGATTCGCCGGACGACTGACGCACAATTGGACAATGCAATCTTTCAACACTTGCTGAATGTTGTGATTCTGCACGTATGCTTCGCACTCCCTCAAAGCCTGCTCCTCGTCCATGTTGCTGGCCATGATTCTTCAGCTCGAACACTCGCGTTTGATTTACTCTCGTTTATTTTAATCGAAATTGGTTGTTTTTTATTTGGTTTCACGATACGATTCGTCTAAATAACGCACGGTAAACGCTCGGTTTCGTATTAAAATATATAATTTCTTCTTTGTTCAATAATTCTTTCTATATTGTAAACAGCACTAGATTTGTTTTTTAATTTTAATTAGTAAATTTTTCTAGTTATTCTATAATGTATCATAAAAGTGTTTGTATATATAAAAAAACACAACAACATTTGACATTTAGAAAAAAAGTGAAGTTATGTTCTATCAATGTCACAGTGTTGCCAATGCAGGCTAACAAAAAATTACTAACATTATAAACATTTTTTATTTAAATAATTAGTTAAAAAGTTTAAATTAACTAACCATTTTATTCAAATCCTATCAAATAATACATATAAATACGTAATTCCAGTTAAATTTAATTTAGTTTCTTAATAATTGTAATATGTTAATTGGGTTGCCTATAACAATTGCATAAATCATAACCTAAAAACTGTGCAAAATACCCGCGAATTTATCATTGCATGAATTTTGTGATAACGATACGTAATGTGTGAAGCAAAATGAAGAAAGGTGGTAGATCTGCAAAATCTCCAGTAATTATCAATAATGTCATTTATAATTTAAATATTGACACTGTAATTTTAGACTAAACATAATTCGCAGAAAATTACTAGCTTTTTTAAGAGACAACCACTGCCTAGCACGAGTAAATGTAATCAAAACATTTTAGTTTCAAGCGATGAGGAAATAATTGAGGGTACACCAGAAAAACCAAAGAAGATATTAAAAGAAGTTACGAATCATGGTAAAAGTCCACCTCATTCAACACCAATAGCGAACAAAAAACGTAAAATAGCTAAAATTAGTCCACAAAATATACCTGATGTTGATTTATCTGTATCGATACTTAAAAAACCTTGTGTGGAAAGAACTGATTTGAAAATCGTATCGCTAGCAAATGTAACAATGGATGAATTTCAACAAATTCAATCTCAGTTGGAACAGAAGGCTGAAAAGGCTGAAAGTCACATTTTTTGTTCACCTAGTAAGGCTAAGAAGAGTATTACACCATCCAAACGCGGACAAACAACACCACGTAGTAAAGGAAAACGTACACCGATTAAATTATTTGAAAAATCGCCAAATCCTAAAGACTTTAAAGTGGAAATATTACAAAATTTTATTATCATATCACCTAGCAAATCGGACAAACAGGGTTCAGCTAAGAAAAACCACGATATCACTCCTACAAAGTCTGAACTTTTAAACAATCGATGGTAATTTATTGGAATTAGTAAAAGGTCCTAATTTTACACCTTCATTTAAGGTCCAGCGCTCAAAAATCTAACGAAACAACGCCAGTTAGTTCATGCAACAGCAATGGAGCACCGAGAGTTACACCAAGCTCAAAGGTTAAGGCAAAATTGGATTTTACACTATCAAAAACGCAAACTACTAAAATATCGCCGAAAATTAACATCAAAGACTTGAAAATGGAGAACGATGAGCCGCTATTTGATGATAGTTGGGAAGACGATTTAGAATGCTTGGTAATATTTTATAGTAGAATCAAATATTAAATAAACCACACACACACACACTTGGTAACAAATCAATCGGGACACCTAGCAAACTCGCATGGCCTTATTGAATTTTTGCTTTACATAACAAAGTGAGGTTTTACAGAGTTTGGCTGACCGCGGGAAGGCTCATTCTTCTAGTGTTAAACTGTTGTTATTAATCGAATTCACTTCCTTTGGTTAATCTTGTTATTGCATTTACTTGCAGCTTATGTGTAAATTGTACTAATTATCAGTAGATCTAGCACCTCAACCGAGACTTTTATATATTATGGATTTGCCTGGTGTAAATTCGTCTGAGTTTTGCTAAAAGTGGCCAGATTCATTTGTTACCGAGTGTATGAATGGTACAACAAATTATAGTGATAAGTTTTGATATCGATATATCGGCTCACGCAAACTGAAGTGATGCCATGGCAATATGATATATGCAAACTAAGCAGCCTATTATCTGCAAAAATCATATTACATTCTGTATATTACATCTTTCATAAGAAAAAGTTGTGTTTTGGAAAGGTAATCTCAATACAGGCGTATTTTGCAACTCGCATGAACTGAGAACCTGAACAGAAACATTCCCACCCAAACGTGCACTTAGAAATTTGACTTTTTCAATTTTTTATAACTTTCTGCGGTTTATAACAACTTTTTTGTGTTTTTTACAATTATTTCCGCTTTTTTGTTACGTTGCAAGAAAATGCACTAAAAAATCAACAAAAAACTTTAAAAAACAGTAAGAAATAGGAAAAAAATCTAGAAAATCGGAAACTTATCAGCCAACCCACGAGCCCGTCCCCTGGGTGCGCGCCAGTTTTCATCTAAAGTCGAGTCCTTCAAGGAAAGCTATAAAACGCAGAATGTACGAGTTATGATATATGATTTTTGAAGAATGCGTTTATTCATGACTAATTATAAGAGCTCGAATTTTAGACACTGAACTCGCTGGATTTAACAAAACTACAACATTGTAAAATTATATCGATCTCCTCCTCTAATGTACAACAAATAATTACCGTACAATCAACTAAGACTGATGAAACAGCGACATGCAGCTTGAAGGAGTTCTGGTTCAACATGAAATTGAAGGAAAACGATATTATTTATCTGAGCGCCCACAAAAACAATCTAACCGAATGGACAATCGATAATTCGCACGGATTGCTCATTTTTGAGCCGGACGTACTTATGTCCTCAACAGCAGTTGCAGGTTAATTAAATAATGATAAAATTCTTATTTATTAGTAATACCGTACTTTATGATGTATTTTTAGGCGCCTCTTTTTGTATGCGACAAACTGTACTGCAAGAACGCTATGGCGGATTCGATCCTAGTAATAAGGCGATGGTGGTTGGTACATTAGTGCACAGCTTACTGCAGACCTGCTTGCGAAATGGTTTGGACAATGAAGTCGCTATAAAAAGCGAAATTGATAGATTATTAGAGCAGAGAGAGACGGTAAGCAATTGAACATGTTGCCATAATTATTGAATACTAGTTTTGGTCTTAGACTGTCTTCAGAATTGCGCATATCTATAATATATATGTGTCTATCTGTTTGTACTCGATAGATTCAAAAACTGAGCAACATATCGCCATGAAACTTTGGGGAGTTGTTTATTATAGTCCAAAGAAGGTTTCTAGCATATTAAACATTAGAAGAAGACGTTATATTCGATAAAATATGTTGTTTTGTGAAAATAGTAAGTGTCAATTTGACAGCTGTCAGTGTGACGGGACAAACATTCAAATATTCAAACATTTACATTTACTCCTTGCAGAAGATCAAATTTATGCCTCCGTACGAGCAGGATAGAAGTAATGCGACGAATAATTGACTTTAAGACTTTAAAAACATAGTCAAATTTTAAACGGGAAATTATTTTAATCAATCTTTACTGAGCCACAGCAACACGTGGCTGAGAATGCTAGTTTGGAAATAAATTTATATTATGAGGCTGTACATATTTTTGACTTCATTCAAAAAGCAAAATAAAGTTAATAACCCATGCAACTCGCTATAGAGTCTTTATTTGAAAAAGTTTTTTTAATGCCATAATTGCGATGTAAAAAATGCAAACTAATTTCGACTGTTTTTTTCAACAGGTGGAGTCGCTGTATGAAAGTGACTTGGCAAGCGATGAAATTCGCAGCGAAATGCAGCAGTACATCAATGAAGTAATCATCTTCCAACATCGATACTTAACACAAAAGATCAACAAGCGCACGCGACGCATAAACCCCGGCAATTGGAAGGGCAGCATCGATGGCATTCATGACATCGAAGAGAACATCTGGTGCAATGAGTTGGGAATTAAGGGTCGCATCGATATCAGCGTCGAAAGCGAGGGCGTTATCTCGCCGTTGGAATTGAAAACTGGCAGATCGTCGATGAGTTTAGCACATCGCGGTCAAGTCATCTTGTATATTATGATGATGAATAAGCTCGGTTACAAAACCAAGAAAGGGCTGCTTTTGTATTTGAAGTAATGGTGTACCAAACTCGGTGGCAAATGAATTGGGACACTTAGCAAACTTGCCTCATCTTACCAAAACAGGGTTTTATTCAGGTTGTCTGAACAGCTATACGTGAATTGCATAGAAAACTCTAATAGATAGACGATGGTTATATAAATTTGTCTCCAATTGCATAGATTTTGTTATCCATTTGCGCAGATTGTTGGTATACAGATGCGAAACGTTATACCTACGCAGGATTTGAGATGTAGAGCTCATAACTAAAGACATTTACTAGCTTATCCGAATCCGTTAACATCTGATGTCTTAGTTAATGTAAAATCTTCTGTGATTAGAGATTTTCACCTCAAATATTGCTTAATTCATCAGAATTTTCAGAAGGTGTTCAATGATTGAAAATTTGAGATGTTGGAACCTTCGGATGAGTTCGCAAATATCATAAGTTTTGCCCTCTATATCTCAAATTCTGCGTAAAAATGCAGTTTTCGCAGCTAGGTAATTTTTTAATCAATGGAATTAAGAATATTGACAAACAATCGACGCAAAACGACATTCGTAAGTCGTATGCCTGCATTTTTATATGCTTTTATATTAACTTGCCTTGTCAGTCAGTCACTCAGTCATTCGGTCAACATTTCATGGATAACTAGATTATTTTCATGAAACAAATAATTTAAATTAATATTCAACTATACTTAGGTATAATAGTTATTTATGTATCGAGGCAATAAGTTGCTACTTTAATGCCGAATATGAAGATTCATTTGCCGAGGCGATAGGTCCATTGCATGTACTGTCATGTAAAGACGGTAATGCGTCTACGCAGAATAATAATTCAACCAATAGAATGTTCAATAGAATATATCGACGAATCAGAACTCGGAATACTATTACGTGATAA
>JARJDW010005864.1:0-14014 GCA_030264715.1 Adinopsis sp. GC000173 | reverse complement strand
TCAACTACCACAGCGCCACACTGCACCAACGGCACATAGAGGAAACATGTTCATGCACATAAGTTCATGTGCATGAACATATGTTCATGTTCAGTGGAATAAAAAACAAACCTAATATCTGTCAATTTTATATGTTTCATTTTTATACGTACACGTTGACAAATAGATGAAAATAGAATTCATCAAATCTTTTCTTTAAATAAAATTTCTATAAATTGTTACTTTAAATATGTACATGAAATAGTAGTTTTAAAACAATATTTTTTTGCAAATGTTTTGTTTAAATAGCCACTGCATGTAATCCTAAATGTTTCTAAAGAATATTAATTGTCCTTTAATCGAAATAAAATAGCGAATTTTCAAATCTTCAAATTCTCTTTAAATCCTTATGTTAAACAAATGAAATATGTATTTTAAAACAATAAATATTACCAACTCTGTACCTTTCAGGCCATTGTTCAATCTGACGTATCTGAATAAAATTTTTATCAAACGTTTATTGCACTTTTCACTACTTTTTTTCATTCCGATTTGCAAAATGACAACGGCTAGATCAAACGATATTTGATTTATACGTATATATTGTTTTATATAAAATTGGAATTTTTACATTTAACAATAATATTCGATACGCGCCATTCCTTTTTGCAGCCATTTTCATCGTGCACATACAAAAGTAATTAAATTAAATTTTAAATGTTTAAATTAACAATGTGTATTGATATATATGTTGGATTTATTTCTAACGCACATGCAACATTTTTGCATTGAATTGTTGCAAAAATATTATTCAATATTAAATTTGAAGCGCTTTAATAACAATAGCTCATGTGTAAATAGAAAATAATGATATAAATGGAGTAATTTTGTATTATGCGATCACTATTTACAAAGTTGATTGTAAGAAAATAATTTCAAAATAAAGTCAGCATTTGAATACCAGAATAATAATTTAATTTAATGTAATATACTAAAATACTTAATAAATTCTTGCAAATTTGGTGGTTTTTACATTTTTATAGTCGCTTGTCAACTTCTTGATGTTATGGGACACAAAATTTATTACCGACAAAGTTTTAACGTCCAAAAATCATTAAATAAAGTTAATTGCAAGAAAATATTTTTATAAATCAAAATTTAATTGCCAGAAAAATAATTAATATATATGTTAGTTTTTTTAACGCGCATGGAAAAATTTACACATAGAATTGTTGCAAAAATATTATTCTATATTATTTAAGTACTTTACTACGTAATATCTCATGTGTAAATAGGAAAAAAATTGATAAAAAATGAGGCAATTTTATATTATGCGATCATTATTTTTTTACCAGCAAAAATTGACGTCGATTTTCCACGCTCGCTAATATTGTCGTAGATTAAAAATTGTAAAATCGTAAATCGATTACGTGTGCTCCGCCACTATCCAAACGAAAAGAATTTAGGTGAAAAATTGCCCGATGCGCGCGAAAAAAGTTTTTATTGTGATTTATATTTCTTACTCGAATTGTTTCAAAATAATAATATTCGACATATTTTAAACTCGAAGCTCATGCAAGTGTGTGCTATCTCCCATACATACATACATACTATGCTATATAGTATGTATATATAAAATTTATTGATTTATACAAGAAGAAAGTTTTGATGCTTCCAATCGCAAAACATCAATTCAATTTGTTAGGACATCATTATCATCATCAATCGCAAACCCTGAAAAAATTCTCTCGTCGAAACTAAATTTCGCTTCCAAAAACTTTTCCGGCCCAACTCCGTAGGAGGATACATATAATGTAGACTTTACAACTTGTATGTGGCGCAACTTTTACGCCGGCCGTAGTAACTTCGCCAACGGATGCGCCATCGACCTATAGTTATTTCAAAAGATATTCACCGATTAATTAATTATCGATCATTCGCTCCTCTCCGACGATGCATTCCGTCTAAGTCTAAGAGAATAAGCTCATTTTTCGTACACTTGTATTGTGTAATTAAGACAAGCGACTTGGGAACGACGAAAATTGTTGGAAGGGTTCGGGAGAAGCGCTTGATCTTGAAGAGGCTCATAAAAATGTGCCAAATTAAATTAGAATAATGCTGCGCGTATTAAATCTATAGAGTAAAGTGTGATTATTTTCAGCTTTTAAGGAGTTTATAAATAAGCTCAGCTCGTTTTTATTACTTTCATTCGCTGTAAGATAAGATATTTAACAGTGATAAGGCAGAAACACATATTTTAGGGTCGGATTATTAAAACAAAGTAAATGTTGATAGGTACATTTTTCATCATTATTTCAAATAAAAGTTTAAGAATATTTGTCCAATTATTTGCTTTGCCAATAGTCATGACTACGACGTATTCGCTTGAACTGTAAACATTTCTTGGCTAGAAAATTGCAGCACCAATGATTTTTTATTTACTAGGTCTTATTTAAAATCTATAAACTCCAAATTTGAATAAGTTTTCTACGATTGGTTAAGAAAATTCATAATATTCAATCAAAATTGTTATCATTGGCTTATTGGGTCCAAAAAAAATTCTATATAGCCCCACTTTTTTTCAATTTTATAATAAATATTATGCATAAGTTGTACAAAAAGTAGAGTCGTAGATTCTCCCCCTCCCCCATGTTTCAAATCTCTTCAATTTTGCTTGCCAAAGACTCTTGGTGCAATACCTTTGGAAAATATAATATATTCATTGGTCGTTTGAAGCTAAACTCCAGAATCTTGTTATTTTAATTATCTGGTCAAGAAAATTTGCGCAATATTTTGCATTAATTATTTAATTCTGTAATTACTAATATAGTAATTTCATTTTCAATAGTTACTATAGGTATATAGCAATATTGAGGACTTTTCAGCCCACCCTTACACTTTATATTTTCCATAATTCATTTGGTAATTGTTAATCTCGTAATCTAAAGAGTCAATCGGCAAAATAACCTACCTAATATCTAATAGGAACTTTTTAGTTTAATATCGAAAACTATCCTAACAAATAATTAAAGAATACAATATTTTTTTGCGGATTTCATTAGTAAAAAGCGTCTACTTGAAAAATGAACCTCGTATATTATTGTATTCCAACAAAGTTTAGTTCTCACTCAATTCATGACATTCTTAAGGACTTCTGTAGATAAAATAAGCCTATTTTTATCGCTACGATTCCCTATATATGGAAGATAAAAGATTTGGGACCGAAAGTAACCCTAAAAATTTTTTTGCGACCGGAAGTCTGTGTAAGTTTTCAGCATTTGTATTTATTAGCTGCCAAATGCCAAAAAGCACAACGTAGAGTTGTATATTTGATGCGCAAATAAAATAATCATTGCACGATCGCGCTCTCTAGGTATAACATTTTTCCAGTTATTTATTCTAATTGTGTATCCGCCCTGTTTATCAACAGCATTCATGATGAATGCTTTAAAATGGCATGTAATCCACCCTGAACATGGTACAATATTTAATCTGCAAAATAGCGCCACTTATAAATAATTACTCGAAGCCCATACCAATTATCGATCATTATTCAACGGCAGGGTGTGATTACGCCACAACGCAGCAGCAACACAACAATGAATTTTTCCACCGTGCACATAATACGTGCGAAATAGCCCAAATAACACCCCCCGGTTTTTTGCCAAGTTGGACGCACATATACTATATATACATATATAGAAACACATACGCGCGCGCCTAGGCGCGACTTAATGACGAATTTTCATACGAGCCGGCTGGGAGTTTTCCACGAACAATTAACTTTTTTACTCTCTCTCGCTGTGTGTGTGTTGGTTGTTGGTGTCCGGCTCGATGTTGGCGGTGTTTGCGGTCGGATTTTTTGCGTTTTGTTGCGCGCCAAATGGAGGGTTGGGAGTTTAGAGTCATCTAATTCACGAATAATTGATTAATCACAAGGGCCACCAAAACGAAAACGCTGTTTTTTTTCGGCATTTTTTCGACCTTAATGAAAATTACACATACATATGTGTCACAAAGTTTGGTTTTGTTTTCGTTGGGGATTTTTCTATATTTATACAAAATAAATTACGCTCAAAATGTTTTTTTGTCGTTGGTTAAAAATATGATTTTACATTTTTGTATATATACGTACATGCATAAAACATTTTGCTTGAAAATTTATTGTTTGTTCTTTAATAAAATTTTCCAATCATGAAAGTTTAATTCATTTTTATTGTTGCATACAATTTCGCATTGATAATAGAATAATTGATATTTGGATTAGTTTTTGATCCCATTCGGAGCTGTTATTAATCAGCCTATTACGTGTTAAGATTCTCATTATTCCAATTGGATTGATGATTATGTTTATCCCCAAAACAGTAAGTGTTAATTATAATCAATGATTTTTCTAGCCTATGCATAAATCAGCGTTACGAAACAAGCTTTTATCGAGTTTGGTAATTAATTTTTAATTCCATCGGCTGAGACAAGCTCTCCTTGATCATCTTTCATCAACTAAATTAAAGCGATAATAAATATTGCGCAATTAAAAAGTTTTAATAATTTATGAGTATATATTCACTTAATATCGTGGTTTTTTTAATAGAAGCCATTTATTACTAGAAATAGGTATACGGTACACAATTTTAGCTACATTACAACAGCTTAGTTTTAGCGGAAGCTGGAATTGGACGAGTAAAGATATTTTCAAAAAATGTACAACGAGCAATTTCAAATGGAATTTTTTATATACCTTTTATGAATATGGTAGTAGTCCGAAGAAGACAAAATTTTGAATTTTAACAACTAAATGGTACGCCAGGTGGAGGATTTACTATTAGACTGTAACAATTTACAGAGTCACACAGTGCCCAGCGACTTTTCACCAAGAATTACTGACTTTGTAAAATTATTTTACATGAGAAATTAAAAAAGTCACTCAAAAAACTGGCAAAAATCAAATATTGGAGAACTTTGTCACTTTCACATAGTATCCCTCAACATTCTGTCGATTTTAAATTTGTTTTTAATCACAAGTCCACAGAAAAATTGATAAGAAAGACCAACTTTAGTAACATTGTTTAAAATATATGTCAATTCAAAAGAATCCAGGATAAAACTACAAAAATTCTCACTACACTTCTAACAATTCAAATGTACATTTTTTCTTCATTTTCTTCATTTTGATACACGTATCATGAAAAAATAGTAATTTGTAATTGCATTTTACTAAGTTATTGTAGACTTCTAATTTTTAAAATGATGGTAAAAGTGAAAGAATTGTTTAAGCTTGCGAAAATAAATGTCGAGGCTAAATGCATATAAGCGAATGGTACTCTAACTAATTTTCTAGACCAATTTTCGTTTTACTTGCATTCATTTATTTAAAATCAATTACCACGGCCGTTAA
This sequence comes from Adinopsis sp. GC000173, assembly GCA_030264715.1. Lineage (NCBI taxonomy): Eukaryota > Metazoa > Arthropoda > Insecta > Coleoptera > Staphylinidae > Adinopsis > Adinopsis sp. GC000173. Next base: position 8,640 of record JARJDW010005864.1, on the reverse strand, counting down.
AAAACGATAACAACTAAATAACTAATAAAATTAGAATTGCTGAAAGTTTGCAATGCTACTTAACATTTGACATCACAATATCAAATGAATGTTTTAAGTAAATTAATGTGTAATTTACATTTTGCCTTTATTCGTGGTAGCAAATAAACAAAAATTTTACGCTTATAGAACCTTCAAGACTTGAAATTTTTAAGCGAAAATGTAAATATTATTAATAATGATTCGGCAGCGCTAATTTAAAATTCAGCGTGCGGTAGAAAATGGCAAAATTCCGATAAACAGCTTAACAACAAAATAAATAAACGCAAAAAATACATCAAGTTTGAAGCGTTGTAGACGGGCATTGTGCGTTTTTCAATCAAATCGCGATATTCAATTTTCCATTGATTGCATTCAACCGTTCGTTAACCAAAAAACAACAATACACTCAATTCATTTCAGAATAATTAACTTTAATTTGGCAAAAGTTTGCCGCGTTGTTTGAATAATATTGTATTTCATTTAGTGCATTTCCATATTCTCTCACTCAACCTGAAACGTAATCCTTGCAAGATAATGCACAATACATTAAATAATTATTGCCAGCCGCATGTATCTACGTTTATTAATACGCCAACAATGGCTTTGGAAATTATTGTACGACATGAAATAATAAATGCAAAATGTAACAGCAACATCGGCATGGTGTTACAATTTTGTTCGTAATACATACTACTACTACATATTCAAAGATGCGCCACGAAATTGTTATGCGCTTTACATCTTAGTTGTAAATCGATTTCGCCACCCACATTTCTTATCTCATTGCAGCAATCGCTACCCATTCATTCTATATACTAATTAATTCCCTATTATTAATAATAAATTGATATGGTTATCATTTAAGAAGATTTAGTAGATTATGTTAAGCTATACAAATGTTATTGCTGGTAAATAATAAACGAAATCTTGGCAAATACCAGTAATGCCGTAGCTATGAATGTAAAACTGCTAAGAAGTCATATTTCTTGACTTCGATTTAGTCTTTTAAAAATAATTTTCTATAAAAATGGATAATGGAACAAAACATTTTAGTCAACGTGCTGTGTTTATTCAAAATTGCGAACAAAGTGTTATCTATTGTCGTTATATTTTCCAAATGTGAAACGTACACAATTTTCTTTTCATTTTTTTAATAAATCTAAGTAAGTAAACAAGAATGTGATTTGGAATCGAATTATAAGTAGGTAAAGTATTAATTTGTAATAGTATTGCTGGATATTCGTTTTCCACAAAACATTTAGTTAGACAAATTGCATTTCCATTAAATAATTTTAAAATTTTTAAGACTTTTAAGAACAATGTACTCAAATGTTGACAGTATACAATGCAATTTCACATTATTAGTGTGACAGTGATTCTTAGCGACATAACATATTTTAATAAAAAAACATAGTAAAATGTCGGAACTTTTTGCAATTTTCGAACCTAAAAACCATGTAATGGATGAGCAGTGTTTGTTGAAAGGGGAATTTATCTGTCAGCCATTTATCGCAAAGGTTACAAAACCTTAGTTTGATTTCTGCAACTTGTGAATATACAAAGGACAATAAATATAGATGATTTTAGTTACCCGAACAGCCGAATGACTTCTGCCATCAAGCGTCCAGCATAAACATTTTCGTTTTCGGTTATAGTTATTTCACATCTCTTAAAATATCCAAATTTTGATCATCTACAATATTATAAAGCTCAACATTAAATTAAATTTATAATATTTTTTTTATTTAAACGCTTAAATATAAGACAATAAAGTGTTTATAAAACAAAAATATTTTACTTGATGTCTGTTACAATAAATTCACTACATTTTGTTTAATTTTCGCTGCATTAAATGTTTTTAGAATATTCAATAGTTTTCAATTGTTTTCAATTTATTATAAAATTTCTTAGTCGAATTACTGTTTTGTAAAGAATATACAAGATACATATTTTACTGTAGAGCTTTTTTGAAGAAAATAAATTGTAAATAAAGAAATATTCAATTCCAAGCTCAAAAATGTGAATCGAAAGCTTTTTTACAACTTTTGAACCTAAAAACGCTCCAATCGACGAACAGTATTTGTTGTAAATAATGAGAGAAGATACCTATCTATTGTCGTTTAACTTACTTTTCTAAACATGATAAATATGCACTTATCCACTCATGTTTTTATAACTCTCAGTAAAGAAAATGATTTTGAATCAATCGATAAATAAAATATTTATGGTATAAGTAAAATGCTTTTAATGATGTTTATAATGTTTGTTGCATTCACGTGGTGAACAATTGTAGGATAATAATTCAATAAATATTTCACTTGATTAACTTTGTGAACTAATCAAGTGAAATATTTATTAAATTATTGAAATGTTTATATTAATATTTGTTAAAAAGGTACTATCTCTCGTTTAATAACAACTATATAAAATTTCTCTAGAATTTTGAGTAGTTTTAAGTACATTTAAAGAGTTTCTTTCACTCCTCCTGCCGCTTTAATATTATTACAACCGCCCATTGTGACATTTTGCATTTTTTATCGCCGTTCATGATAAATGCTTAAATTTTTATTCAAACTTGAAGTTTTTAGACACATTCAGTCAGACATAGTTTCCCGGCTTTATTATCATAAATCTACATCGAGTTATTTTTAACTCATTAATTGATTAATGATAACAATGTTCGCTATCTAGTGTAAAATTTCATTATAAATCTGGAATTTCTTCACTTTAAATTTTTTGTTGAAGTAGTTATTCGTTCGTTCATTTAGTATATTATTGTAGGTCAGAGACGGACTTGTAGTTTTGTAACGCGGGGCAAAGTGAAGGCTTAGATTTATTCGCCAGCTAAATGATTTTTGAAGGAGCGCAAGCAAATTTTCCATCATTGCGATATAAGACTTACCTACCAATTGATTTATAATTTAAATAGGAGTAAAACAATCGCAGCTCGGTACTTACCTAGAACAAAAAAAGAAAGTTTGTTAGAAATATTATAAATAAAATTGTAAGAATATAATAGCACTATTTTGTATTTTTATCACAACTTTTCTAAATATTTTTGCAGGTATATTAAAAAATTCATAAATTTTAGAAATTTTATATCGTAAAGAACAAGAATAATAGTTAAATAAAAACATTTGGTATTAGTTCAATATAAATTTATTTTTAAATATAATCTATGCGCATTTCAGCTATACCTACCATCATTAAGACTAATTCTAAATACATTGCGAAACAGATTATATTTAAAAATTAATCCATAGTGAACTAAAACTAATTGTAAGTGTTTTTATTTAATTATTATTTTTATTATATATGATAATAATGGTTTAGCAAGAGGTAGCAACTAATATTTTAAATTTTATATCGTTTACAAATTTGTACAAACCGAAATGGTTAAGCAGGCCGGATGGACGGTTTTTGAAGACCGCAAATAACCGGGAGGTAGAACACCTACACTATACGACATTTTGCGATCTTTATTATCATATACACGTAAACTGCGTTCGATATTTGCTTGTAATAATACATATATGCATTATTTTAATGATGTCTGCTCTTCATATTAATTTCCATTTGATTCGGTTTGATGTTTGTGATTGAAATGCATCCATAAAATCAATACGAAAATGTTATAAAGGTATAAAATATAAGCGCATTAAATAACATTCCTTTTGTTTGGCCTTTGTTACTGAAAAATTCGGGCTTGTATCGATGATGTATTGCCTTTTGTACGCTATATAATTTTTTCCTTCAATATTACAAAAAAGCGAATGTTGCTTTTTTACTCTGCGCTCGCTTCATTAATTATTACAGGCGTAAAATTATCTAATAATAAATACATAGACGAGAAAGTTTTTTTTTCATAGTTGGAAGATTGAATTTCGTTTAACTAAAATGTTAATAGAATATGTTGCGTAACAATTTAGAAAAAAAAAAGAAACGTGTGTGTGTGTGAGTATATTTGTGTGTCTGTATGTTTTAATACAAGCATTATAATCACCATTTCCTAATAATCCTAAGTAAATCTTTTCAACAAATATATTTCTACAAACATAAATTACATAGTAACTAACATTTACATATTCCCGATTCTTCGCTAACAATTTCATTCTAGCTTTGTATAAACTTCCCATTTTCCAAACCAAAAACATTCCACACAATAATTCAGATGTAGATGTATAAAATTTTGAATTTTAATAAAAACACTTATTTAATTTAAATTCAACAAAGGAAATTATTCCACCAACTGTAATGGAATTAAAATTCATTTCACTAAAAAATTAGCTCGTAGAAATTATAACGCTCATGAAAAATCATTCAAACATCAACTTTCGATAATAGATATTTTAAATTTAGATATTATATTTGTATACGTCTATTAGTAATTGCCAATTAAAGGTGCGCCACAGAGAGGAGAAAATAAAATTCCTTTTTATTATAATAATGATGTTTCGGTTCACACGTATTACGACGATGTCAGTCAACGTTAGTTGCTTCTTTCAATATTGTCTAGAATTATCTATTTATAGAAAACAAACTTAAATGTTGAGCTTGTTATGTTACTTCTTTGTGTAAAAACAAAAGATAAAAAACATGTTGTACTATATTTGATTCACTGGAAACCACCTTTTGTTAATTCACCTGTAATAAATTATCTGAAGGTGATAATAAATTTATATTTTTGTAAACATATCCGAAACATCCTTATTATCAGAGAAAGAAGTTTTCCTTTGGTACACTTATAATTGGCAACTACTAATGAATTTATACCGAAATCTATTGTTTTCATTATATATTTTTTAATTTCTTATTCAATTCACTAAAATGAAACTTACCTCATAAATAGGTACTATAAAACTTATTAAAAATCACACAATCATCAATTTTCTATTCGACCAGAATATAATGTGTTTCATTTATTGATAATAGGTGCAAATAAACAAGAAGACTGGCAATTGTGATAACGTTAGGAAATGTGAACTATAATATGTATACCTAAGTGAATGTGTAAGAATATTTTAAAATTATTTTAACGTAGTGATGATTAAAAATTAGATATCCATACAAATATAAAATGACTTTGTTTGTATTTTAGTTTATTAAATACATAAGAATTTTACAAACTATCAAACTCTTAATCAATCGTCACCTTTTGATTCTTCCACAAGCTACTATTTTAAATTGAATGTATTCCATCATTAAACAAGAAGACTGATCATTGTGATAATGTTAACTCTAATCTGTATAAACATATAAAAATAAATATAAAATTATTTTTTATTTGTTTCAATTTATTAAACATAGTTATAAAAATGTCACAAATTGAGAAAGATAAAAAATAATATTTTTAAGTATTTCAACAATTCTCTGTACGTTTTATGCGATCGTATTTATCTGTGGCTTTCGTGACACAATGTGGAGCAGTGCTCAAAAATTTCCTTTGACTCCGGATCGGTTGTTTTATTTGTTCGACCACAAAAATTTAATTAAATTGATTAGAAATAAAATTGTGGTATTGGTTGTGTGTGGATTAATTTTCAGCAAATTATCGATTCCGAGTATAACCAACACACCGGGCTAACCGTCCGCCGTCGACGAATTGAATAGAATACATAATTTTAAGTTTTTAATATTTCGCGATGGCTGAAATGAAATAAATTTCGAATATTGAATAGAAACAAAAGCCGTAGCCTTTCAATGCCATTTCAATAGTAGTTTTGCGAGCGAATCGCTTCCGAAACTTCTCCTCTCACTTGAAGCCGAAGCACTGAAAACCTGTCAAATGCATTTATATGAAAATATGCTTTTTTCCATCGCTCCTTATTTTTTCTCTTTTTTTTCCACGCTCTCTCGTCGCTCGAATGTGTTGTATTCGAAAAGAGTGTGGATTATTATTAAACTTCTCACTTGATTTATATTTTAAGTGCATAGTTGAGATGCCGGCAAAAAATATTCATTTATTTATTATTTGGTCAACGATTTAATTAAGTTTTTTTTTTCGCTTTTGCGCTATAAATTTATCGCACTTTTTTATTGCTGATCGGTAAAGTGTAAAGCGTGCAACAACAAACTTTTCGATTTTGATGCTAGAAAAAAGGGCGAGTTAAACCAATATTGTTTAATTTTACATTCAGAAAACCTTTTTATCAGTTATTGATAAACAACTTAAACAAACACGTAGAAAAGCGAAATTAATTGCTACAAAAAATTGTTGATTTTTTTAAAATATGTATTCGTGTATACAAACAAAAAATGTAAACTTGCTTAATTAAATAATAAACTACCTAACTTTTTTCATTTCAGTATTGTTTGTAGGCATTAGGTCATCTCATCATAATTAATGCCAAGTTTTTCACTGCTGGTTGTAAAAATCAAGGTATAGCAGACACAAGTGAAAAGTTCTAATAATGCATTCTAAGCTTGTCGGCAGTGGCAATGTCTCGAATCATTTAATTTCATCAATACTGAATGAAGCAACAAAGACTGGTGGTCATCCCACTATTCATCTGTTTATTAACAGTATTCAAAATGATTTGATCTATTCTTTAGAACACCTGGAAATAGTGCTAGGTGAATACTTTTCAACAAGGGCAAAATTATTGAAGAAATGGATTGGAATTCTGATATTAAGATACAAGAGATGTAAATATTGAAGATGCATATTCGCCTACTAGTCATTTTGCAGTTACCAACATTATTTGGATAAAAAAAACATGTATTCTTTAGACTGGCTGAAAATGGAACTAGGGGAGTAGTTTGCAACAAAAACCAAAAAATATGAAAGAAATGGATTAGCATTCTGCTATAAAGATTTAAATATCGAAGATGTAGGTGTACATATGGTATCTATAAAGGAGAAAAATGTATTACTGTAGTAATTTAAGCAGTAGGTTGGCAAATAGAATTGAAAGTCTAAACCAGTCGCGTAGATTAAAACTAAATATCTTGAATATTGTGATCTCACCAAGCTAATTCACGGCAGCACACATCGATGATGAAGGGATAAAGGCGATGATGACGTTTAATTACGAATCGTTCTTCTACACAATGCATTGGATAGATATCGGTCTATTCAGTAATCGTTACACAATTCAAACTGTGTCCCAACAAACATCTCAAGGGATTTTGCGTTTCAAAACAATAATAAAATCTCCAATACAAAACTTCAATCAGTCATAAAATAAATATAAAATGTGAAATGCAGCTGCTGATCATACAAAGAGGCTAAAATGTGTCATTTTTAGTAGATAAAAATAAGACTGAAAACCTAGTCGCCAAAAGTAATATCATATACACTTTTTTCTATGAATGAAAAGGGGTTTCTTGCAAAAAGGATTCCGCAAGTCAATAAAGATTGAATATCACTGTTCTATACTCTTCAATATTATTTACAATTAGATAGAAAAAATAAGAAAAATTTAGGAAGCAATGTATTAAAATTAAGCTCGTGATTAAAAAAAATGTAATAGTATTAATTTCTGAACGCATACGAGATGATCTGATCTGTAGGTATCCACTTACTTAACATATAGTAAATCGAAATTCCTTAAACTACAACTAAGCATAGAATGATGTAATAATATAATGTATAATGGAAAAATTTAATATGCTTTCGTGGATATTAAAAGAATTGAAGTTTTATTGCAACCATCATTGGCATCAAAATAAATTCCTGCATGTTTAATTTTCCCCCGACAGCCAGCCATTCACATATATTAACATTTTATTAGTTTGACATTTGCACAAAGATGGAAAAATAAACGCACATACGCCACAAATAAATATTACATTTGCATAAAATTTTAATTAAACCGGAAGCGTGGCGATTTTTCGGTGCTACCGCCGAAATAAACAATATCGCGATGTGTATTAAATATATTCTCCGTCATATGCGGTTGATGTATGCATATATCTATAGGATTTGGATATGAAAAACTATTCTAATTTATAACTTTTAATAATGCTATAACAAAAGCGCGCCATACACTCTCAAAGCGTTTCCACATTATTACGAACACGAGCATGCACGCCGTGCGGCAAAAAAATTCTTTTAGTTTCATATAATGCAAATTTATTTAATTATCTACTGCTTGTTTTATACACACTATACAGTATATAGAGTGGAAGGCAACGCTTCGGATAAATTAACTTATGTACGTGTGTGTGTGTGTGTGTGTGTGGATGTGTGTGAGTGTGCTTTTTTGTTGAGCGCCTAAAAATTTTGGAACGTAATGTGGTCGTGAACATGTGCTGGATTGTAATATAAAATTTTTAGCAAGGGAATGGGGTTAACTGCGCGCCGGTATATGAAGTTAAAAGATATTTAATGCATAATTTCGTACATGGCGTTTTGATTAATATGCACGATTAGATAAATGCCACCATACAAATTTAAAATGATGCAAAAAGTTGCGTAAAACACATAAATTCACATTCGATTTCTTGCAGCACATCGATAGAATTGCAAATATATGCGATGTTTCACAAAAAGAAGGCTATAGATATATAGAAAATATTCAGTTCTTGTACATACTATATGCTCAACGAGATTTTTACACATTGCAATGCTAAACATGAAGCACAATTCAAAAATTACGCATAATGTTCAAGATTTAA